>JAPVLO010004548.1:0-30580 GCA_027257055.1 Cephalopachus bancanus | reverse complement strand
TCACCTGAGTGCGTCTTCTGGTGTCTGACGAGGTTCTTCTGGCTGAAGCCCACTCCACTCCTCGCACACATGGGCTTCTCCCTGAGTGATGTCCTCTGGTGTCTGATGAGGTTGACTTCTGGCTGAAGCCCGCCCACAGCCCTTTGCACACTATGGGCTTCTCCCCTGTGTGTGTCCTGCCTGTGCGGATGAGGATGGATTCGGCTGAAAGCTCGCCCACAACCCCGCACACGTAGGCTTCTCCCCCTGTGGTCCTCTGGTGGGACCAGATTGGACTTCTGGCTGAAGCAGCGCCCACCACTCCGCACACGTAGGGCTTCTCCCTGAGTGTGTCCTCTGGTGTTGATGAGGTTGACTCTGCCTGAAGCCCGCCCACAGTCCTTGCACACGTATGGGCTTCTCCCCGAATGTATCCTCTGGTGTCTGGGATGAGGTGGACTTCAGACTGAAGCCCGCCCACACACCCCGCACACATACGGCTTCTCCCCCGTGTGGTCCTCTGGTGGGAAATGAGGGTGGACTTCTGGCTGAAGCCCTGTGCCACACACCCGGCACACGTAGGGCTTCTCCTCCGAGTGTGTCCTCTGGTGGTTGACGAGAGTTGACCTTCTGCTGAAGCCCGCCCACACTCCTGCACAGTAAGGCTTCTCCCCGAGTGTGTCCTCTGGTGTGAATGAGGTTGGACCTTCACTGAAGCCCGCCACACTCACTGCACACGATGGGCTTCTCCCCAGAGTGTGTCCTCTGGTGTCTGACGAGAGCCGACTTCTGGCTGAAGCCCTTGCCACACTCCCGGCACACATATGGCTTCTCCCCCGAGTGTGTCCTCTGGTGTATGATGAGGTTGGACTTCTGGCTGAAGCCACGCCCACACTCACTGCACATGTAGGGCTTCTCCCCTGAGTGTGTCCGCTCGTGGATGATGAGCGTGGACTTCCGGTTGAAGCCCCGCCCACACTCCCCACACACGATGGGCTTCTCACCAGAGTGGGCCTTCTGGTGTCTGGCGAGGCTCTTCTTGAGACTGAAGCCCTTCTCACACACCCCGCACACGTAGGGCTTCTCCCCTGAGTGGATCCGCTGGTGACTGAGCAGGTTTGTCATCTTGCTGAAGCTCAGGCCACACTCTCCACAGTTGACTGTTCCAAACCCCAAGACCTCTATCCTCTTCAGCAATTTGTCTGTTTCTTCCGGGCTCCCCGTCTGGGCTGGGCTGGCCTCCGTCTCCACCCCTCTGAGGCCATTCTGGGAGCTGACCGGCGGCCTCAGCAGTGGCCTGGAGAATGCCCCTAGCGTCCTTTTCTTTGTCCTTCCCAACAAAGGCTTGGCACCTTCACTGTCTTGGCCTTTTGCTTTGTCACTCCAGGAAATTCCACCAGTGACCTGCTGCTGCTTCTCCTGGTACCCTGGGCGTGGGTCCCCTGACTGGGTATGACTCTCTGCACACAGGCAAGTGAAAAGCCAGGGTGGATGGTTACACGGCACATGCTGCATGGGGAGCTTCTGACTGGAGAAATCAGAAGGGCAGAATGGATGGAGGTGGAGTTCTGGTTCTGGTTCTGCTGCAGAGAGAAAGTCTGGGTCAGAACTGAGTTCTCAGTGGGGTGGCCCAAGCACTCTGCCTAGTCTGACTGGGAGCCTCGATCCCCTGGTCTTCAAAATGCTCACAACTCAAGTGCTCCCAACCAAGACTTCCTTCACATGCCCTATTGTCCAGCCAACACTACTTTGTACCTCTTCTATTATAATCCAGAAAACCTACTCAGATCTTCAGAAAAAAAAACTAAGGAAACGGAAAATGCTACATTATCTAGATGAGTATAAGAAGACAGTTTTCTAACTATTTTTCTCTTAATTAAAAATTACGCAAGTGTTTAAAACAAGTATTTTTTCTTTTCTTTTTTTTTTTTTTGAGTTGGAGTCTCACTCTGTTGCCGAGACTGGCATGCAGTGGCATGCTCCCAGCCACCGCAGCCTCGACCTGCTGGGCTCCTGCGATCCTTCTGCCTCAGCCTTTCAAGTAGATGGAACTACAGGCGCATGATACCACGCCCAGCTAATTTTTGATTTATTGTAGAGACGAGGTCTTGCCAAGTTGCCCGGGTGGATCTTGAACTCGCGGGATCAGGCAATCTGCTCACCATGGCCTCCCAAAGTGCTGGGATTACAGGCTGAGCCACTGAGCTCGGCCTAAAACAAGTATTTTAACACTCATTCAAATGACAACTACAGCGTGAAGGATGCTGGGAGGAAAGGGTAACTGGGACTGTGCAGTGGCAATGCCCTTACGTTTTACTATAAGTGGTGCCCGAATTAAGCAGAATATAAAAAGTTATAGCTATACATTATACTCCGTTAGAGCAGTGGTCAGTCAATTTTATCTTAAAGACAGTAAATGGTTTATAGGCTTTGAGGGCAAAATCGAGGATGTTATATATTTATATAACCCCCCCAAAATGTAAAAGCCATGCTTAGCTCACAGCCTTTTAGAATTCTGTTTGAATGTTTCAGCGGGCTTTTTGACTTTCCTTCCACCCAGTGGTCTTGCCCACTTTCCCTAGCTCACTCGGTTTTTTTCTGTGTTCTTGCCGATCTTTTTAAAAACAGTAATGAATGAAAGAAGCCCATCAGTGTGAAAGAAAATGGAGTGAGCTAGTGAAGACAAACCCAACGGGAAGAAGAAAGACTTCATGGTGGAGGAGAGAGACAAGAGCTACCAGGAAAGCCCCTCACTCGAATGAAGAAGAAAATCTGCAAGGCCATGCCAGGCAGTCTGAACAGCAGCCTAGGAGGTCAAGTACCTGACCAGTGCCTCCTCTGTGTCCCATTTGCCAGTGTTCTCTGACTCACCCGGGCAGGTGGCTAGTGGACATTTTCTCTCATTTCTCCAGGTCTCTTTCTCTTGCTCCAGCTGGGTGATAAGTTTTGGTTTAGAAAATGGAATTCCTGCTCACAAGGAAAGAAAACAAAATTACTGAAGGTCATAGGTTCCAGGGTCCATTTAAGAATTCGGAGTCAAACTGGGTGAGGAACTTAAAAGTGGTACGAAGATGAGTGGGGAAAGTGAATTCAGACAAGCGCACATTGAGTCTACTCCATGTTGATGACACCGCTCTCATCTGAAAGACTATAACTTCAAAGAGAGCCTAAGGTTGAGTGTGGTGGCTCATGCCTATAATCCCAGCACTTTGGGAGGCCAAGGTGGGAGGACTGCTTGAGCCTAGGAGTTTGAGACCAGCATGGGCACATAGTGAGACCTCATCTCTAACAAAAAGAGCCTCAGCCTGGGAGAAAAGGCTTACAAGTAGAACATCACACAAACATACACACATGGGCACACACAAAAATAGACCCATTTTCTACTCTACAAAATCAGACCTTCCCTAGGAAATAGAGAACAAAATGTCTTTGCTTTTGAGCCCAACCCAATGGCCAAGTCAAAAAACACAATGGCCACTTCAAGTAAAGCATACAACTTCCAGTAGAAAGAAATATGAGTCCTGAGAGGTCCACACCTACCTAGTGAGACCAGGTTACTGTAGTTCTCCAACATCACCTCCCTGTACAGGGTCCTCTGGGCAGGGCTCAGCAGCCTCCACTCCTCCTGGGTGAAATCCACAGCCACATCTGTGAATGCCATGTGTGCCTGTAACACAAAACCCAGTCCTGCTCACCAGGAGCCAGTGAAATTATTAGAGCCTGCCTTTGACAGTGACCCTGTTGCCATGTGTTCCAAGACCTTTATACCCAATTTTCAGATATTTAAGTTGCTGCTTTCAATTTAAAATTCAAGGTTATTTTAAATTGCCTTCTAATTTCCCTTTCCTTTTTCTTCGAGTTGGAGTCTCACTCTGTGGCCCAGGCTGGAATGCAGTGGCACAAACACAGCTACCACAGCCTCTGGTGATCCTTCCCCCTCAGTCTTCCAAGTAGCTGGGACTACAGGTGCACACCACCACACCAAGCTAATTTTTATATTTCTTATAGAGACATGGTCTTGTTATGTTGCCCAGGTTGCTTTCAAACTCCTGGGCTCAGGCAATCCTCTCACCTCAGCCTCCCAAAATGCTGGGATTCCAGGTATGGGCCACCGTGCCAACCTCATTTCCCTTTCTATATATTCTATAGCTATTTTCCTTATGGTTACCAAGGGGATTACTTTTAAATCTTAAAGTCACAAAACTCTAGTTTGAATTTATCAGCTTAACTTCAAGAACATACAAAAACTGTTTCTATACAGTCTATTCCATCTCCTTTCAGTTACTGATGTCACAAGTTCATGTCTTTATGCAATGTGTGGTCAAAAAAACCCCTAATTTTTTAAATGCAGTAGTCTCCTAAGTAATGTAGAAAACAATAAGCGAAGTTATAAACCAAAGTTATATAATGCTAGTTTATATTATCACTTATGCATTTGCCTTTAACAGATAATTTTAATTGTTTAGTGTCCATTCATTTCAATTTTTTTTTGAGTTGAAGTCTCACTCTGTCACCCAGACTGGAGTGCAGTGGCCGCTCCCGGCCACTGCAGCCTCGATCTGCTGGGCTCCGGCAATCCTTCCGCCTCAGCCTTCCAAGTAGCTGGAACTACAGGCGTGCGCTACCACGCACCACTAATTTTTGATTTATTGTAGAGATGAAGTCTCGCCAAGTTGCCCAGGCGGGTCTCAAACCCGCGGGCTCAGGCAATTCACTCACCTCAGCCTCCCAAAGACGTGGGATTACAGGCTGAGCCACCGGGCCCGGCTCTTTTCAGTTTTTAAGACTTTTGTTAGTATTCCTTGGAGGGCAAGTGTGGTGGTAGTAATCTCCATCAGCTTTTGGTTCCCTGAGAAAATCTTAATTTCTCCCACAGTGTTGAAGGGTGGTTTTGCCAGATATAGGATTCTTGGTTGACAGTTTTTTTTTCCCCCTTTGGCACTTTGAACATATCAATCCCCTGACTGCTGGTCTCTGAGATTTTTGAGAAATTTGCTCATAATCTTACTGAGAATCCTTTGCATATAATGAGTTGCTTTTATCTTGCTGCTTTCAAAATTCTCTTATCATCTTTGGCTTTTGATGCTTTCATTATATTGTATCTCAGTGTGGGTCTGTGAGTTTTTCTTATACTTCATTGAGCAACTTGAATATAAAAGTATTTTGTCAAATTTGTGAAGTTTTAGCCATTATTTCTACAAGTAACCTCTCTGTCCCTTTCTCCCTCTTCTTCTGTATCCCACAATACACAGTTACTCCACTTGATGGTGTCCCACAGGTCTCTTAGGCTCTGTTCTCTTTAATCTTTTTCTCTGTGTTCCTCAGACTGCATAATTTCAATTTTCTATCTTCAGAGCTCTTCTAATGAATTTTTCATTTAAGATATGTACTCTTCAGCTCCGAAATTTTGGGGGGGTTTATGTTTACGTTTTCTATCTATTTGTATTCCATTTTGTTCTTACACTGTTTTCTTGAGTTTCTCCACATTTTCCTTTAGATCTTTAATACAGTTATTTTAAAGTCTTTGTCTAGTAAGTTTACTATCTGGCTTTTCTCAGGGATGTTTCCTATTGATGTTTTTTCTCCTTTAATGGCCCATACTACTAATTTCTTTGTATGCCTTGTGATTTTTATTGAAAATTGGACATTCAATGCTTATAATATGGCAACTTAGAAGTCAGAGCTTCCCTTTTGCTTGCATTTTTGCTTTTTGTTTTTACTTAAATTTCTTCGAGACAGGGTGTCTCATTCTGTCACCCAGGCTGAAGTGCAGTGGCTTGATTACAACTTACTGCAGCCTCAAACTTCTGGGCTCAAATGATCCTCCTGCCTCAGTCTCCCGAGTAGCTGGGACTATAGGCATGTGCTACCATGCCTGACTGATATTCCTTTTTTTTTGTAGAGACAAGGTCTTGTTTTGTTGCCCAGGCTGATCTTAAATTCCTGGCCTTAAGTGATCCTCCTGCCTAAGCTTCCCAAAGAGCTGGGATTACAGGCATGAGTCACCACATCTGGTGGTATTTTTGTTTTTTAAAAATGATGTAGGGTTTCTCTATGCTAAGAATAATCCTGAGGGATAAGCTTAAGGTCTTCTCAGAAGTTTTCTGAGCCTGTGCCTTTCCATAGGTATTCATAATGACCTTCTATGCTCCCCCCATATATGCAGTTTACTTTGAATGTCCTACTTAAATGCCTGGATCTCAAATGGGATAAAAGAAAAATAAAAGGGAGGTGAGAGACGAGGCTCTGGCTCCTTAAATCCCCTAAAGCCATTTCAACCAGTAGGGGTTGCAACAATGCTGGACCATAAGAAACAGCAATTAGCAATCAAAACACAGATCCTCAATATTTGGAGTCCAGGGTCCTTATTACCCACCCTGTCTCACCATAAGCCATATGCAAGCTGCTCAAGAAATACATGCATGGCTGCCTGCCAGAGGGCTGACCTAGTGGCAGACAGTAGTTGCTATTACGCTAAGAGTTGAAATTCAGTATAATTTACCCTTTGTGTCTTTCCCTGGAATCTGCATGACTCCAAGTTCAGCTAGACTCCAGAGTTCCAAAACAGGAACATCAGACAGATTATGCTAGTATAATTCTCTAGGCGGGCAGATAGAATCTTGGATCTTCCTACTCTAGTGTCATGATGTACTCTCAGCCAGTAAAAGTTTAGAAGCTGAACAAAAAAATGTGGACTCTATCTTGCACTGTAGAATTGTGTGTTATTTAGAGTTAACTAGTAGGTGAATAACCGAGTCATAGAATTGAACAAAGATGCTGTGGGAGGACTTCTGTTAAGATGATTCACATATCCAGAATTGGAATTGGATTCTTTTAGGTGCCAATAATGCAGTCAGGGCACAAAAAGGGAATTTGTCATCCTGTGACAGTCAGTATGGAGACAGGAAACACTCACCATTCCCCTGGCTCTCCAGGACCCTGTGGCCTTTTTTCTGGTGTCCCTAAAGAAGGGTGATATCTCAGAAGATAGATCTGGGTAAGGAAAACAGAAATGAGAGGTGTCAGGTGAACATGTCTCCCCATGAGTGAGGCAGGGCCTACTCTTTAACCTCACAACTGGTGAAGAGCAGCACAATGGAGAGTGTAGAATGTAAGGAAAAGGGGCCCCCCTTGGAAACGGCAAGATAAAGGGAAAAACAGGCAAGAGAAGGAAATTCAGAGCCTAGCGAAAACAAAAGAGAATAATAAAAAGCATACTCAACCTCTCTTTCCCTTGCAATTCAGTAAAGAAACTATACTTTGCTATGCTAACAAGTTTTCTTGAGCTAGGGAAAAAAGTCTCAAAAATACTACAGTTGCTACAGAAATGAGAGAGAAATGAGAGAGAGAGAGAGAGAGAAATGAGAAATCAAACAATTAAGCTGAGAAAATTTCACTCCTCAAAAAATGGTGACAGGAAAAAACAAACAATAACTCCAAGCTAAATTAAATATCTAAACATAAATTTAGAAATACAAGATTTCATCTTGAATTAAAAATTCAAAAACCAAGAATAGAAATGAACAAAAAACTGAAGCAAAATGAGATCTGAGTGAACTTCTGAAAGAAATAAAGAAAAATACAGTATTATATGAGAAATGAAGACTAAATCACAAGACAGCCAAAGAAGAATAAATGGAAAGGAAAACATCATGGGTACTTAAAAATAGTTGGAAAACAATATAAGAGAATAAAAATAAATAAGTGAAAAGGATCAGGAAAGAGGTTAGAAGTGAAAACAGATGAAGAAATAACATTCATATAGTTCTTGAACAAAAAAACAATGAAAGAGAACTACTACTTAAAAGTATAATGGAAAAAAACAATTAAAAAATAGATGATCTGAATCTAAAATGATAGGGCCTACAAGGGACCAGGCATGGTAGCTCATGGCTTTATTCTCATTGCTTTGGGAGGCAAAGGTGGGAGGATGACTTAAGGCCTGAATTTCAAGACCAGACTGAGCAATACAGCAAGATTCCATCTCTACAAAAATTTTTTAAAACTTAGCTGTGTGTGGTGGCATGTGCCTACAGTCCTAGCTACTAGGGAGGCTGAGGTGGGAGGATTCCTTGAGTCCATGAGTTAGAGGTTGTATTATGATCACACCACACTACACTGCAGCCTGAGCAACAGAGAGAGAACTTATCGCTTAAAAACAAGAAAATAAAAAACCTATATGAGAGAAAAACTTACTTATACCCACCAGCTCCAAGATATCCACTAGAAAAAGTATTAGCCTTCAAAGAACAACAACAAAAATCCTAAGTATCTCCAAGCATAAAGTACCAGACTTCCATCAGATTTTTCAAAGTTACCATTCAGCCATTGCATATTGCTGGTAATAATGTAAAACGGTGCAGACACAAAACAGTATGGTCACCCTCAAAAAATTTAGAATAGAATTGTCATGGCCCACCAATTCTACTTCTGGCTATATAGGCAAATGAACTTTCACATTTGTGCAAGTCTAACCCCTAACCCTAATGTACATTCATGTTTATAGCAACATTAGTCACAATAGCCAAAAGGTAGAGGCAAACCAATAGATGCACAGAAAGTGAATATATACACAATGGGATATTATTCAGCTTTAAAAAGGAAAGAAATTCTGATACAAGACACAACATGGATGAACCATAAAGACATTAGGCCTAGGTGCAATAAACCAGAAGTAAAAGGGCAAATACTATCTGATTCCGTTTATGTGAGATACCTACAATAGTCAACTTCACAGAAAAGAGAAAGGAGACTGGTGCCTGATTGGCTAGAGAGAAGGGAGAATGAAGGGTTATTGTTTAATGAGTATAGAGTTTCAGTTTGGGAAGATGAAAAATTTCTGGAGGTGGATGGTAGTAACGGTTATATAACCCCGTGAATGTACTTAATGCCTCGGACCTGCACACTTAAAATGATTAAAATGGTAAATTCGATGTTAGGTGTATGTACCACAATTTAAAAGTATCTAGTAAAAAAAAAATCATTCAAAGCAAGACACAATGGGAAACTTGCAAAATGACTGATGAGCATTTAATATACATAATTATAGATCTAGCTCTAAAAGAATAAGGAAGAAAATATATGCTAATATTATACAGCTGTGTGTCCTGAATAGGTGAATATAGAGGAGAAAAGGGGAGAGAATTTGCTGCATGCTACATGGGCAATAGTGGGAACTAAAGAAAAAAGACAAAATGAAACAATGGAATTTCTAAAACATGATGATGAAAACACTACATACATATGGGGTTTAGTTAGGACAGTGAGGTGAAGGAAATTATAGCCTTAAATACTTTTATAAGTAAATATGAAAGAATCCTAATAAACAAATTAAATTCCCAGTTCAAAGAACTAGTAAAATAAAGTAACCCAAAAGAAAACACAGAGGGAAATAATAAAGATGAAAGCAGAAACTAACAAACAGACAATGGTAGATCTAATAAGTCAAATTCCAGTTTCCTAAAAAACTTAATAAGTACTAGCTAACAATTGAGAAGAGAAGAAGTATGAATATTCAAAAGAAGAAATGACCAAAGGAGAAACAACTATTAAATCACCAGAAAGTATTTGTTAAAAAGCCACGTAAGACTATTTTGCAGACCTCTATACAAATAAATCTGTAGACCTAATGAAGTGAATAACTTCCAAGGAAATACAATTTACCAAAACTAACCCCAAATGGTCACAAGTAAATTCCACCAAACCTTCAAACCAGATAGTCCAGATAGTCCCAACATTCCAAATACTATCCCAGAGAACTAAAAAATTATGGAAAAAGTCATCTCTCTTTTAATAAAGCAAGTATAACATTGGTACTTAAATTGATGACAATTCCAAAAAAGAAAATTATAAACTAATTATCACTTGCAAAAATACTGAAGCAAAATTCTAAATATTAGAGAAAAGACTCCAACTGCCTCCATACATGCTGAGATATTCTTTAACAAAAGTCAATATAGATTCCTCAAAAAAAAAAAAAACACAACAATAAAGGATTGATGGATTTTTAAAACCTTTTGAACTAATTTTAGACTTACAAAGAAGTTACAAAAATATCAATTCCCATATATACTCTTAACTTAGCTCTTCTAATGTTAATATCCTAGAAAACCAAAGTACAATAATCAAACCCAGGAAATAAACATTGACACAATACTATTAACCAAACTAAATACCTTCATTAAATTTCTCCAGTGTTTCCACTACTGTACTTTTTCTGGCCCAGGATCCACCTGAGGCTTCCACAGTGTATTTAGTTGTCATGTATCTTTAATCTTCTCCAATCTGTGACAGAATCCTGTCTTTTCTTTTCTTTCTTGAACTTGATGTTTTTGAAGAGTAGCCCTCAATTTTGGATTGTCTGATAGTTTTTCATGGTAAGAATGAGGCCATTTCATTTTCAGTTAGAATGTCTCCAATGCTGTAATGCTGTGTCCTTTCAGTGTACCGTATCAATGACTCCATGATGTTGGTACCTCTTTACTGGTAATGTTCACCTTGATCTTGATCACTTGGGGAAGGTGGTATCTGCTGGGTTTTTCCATGTAAAATCACTCTATTTCCCTTTATACTTAATACATATCTTGGGAGATATACTTTGAGATTATGCAAATATTCTATTTCTCTTCAAACTTCCACACACTAATTTTAGCATGCATCTGTGGAACCTGCGTGCAACAATTATTACCATGGTGTTTACCAAATAACAATGTTCTATTTCCCTCTTTCATTCTAAATCCACTAATCTAAACTCTTCTGTAAGCAAGAGCTGTTCTGCCTCCCCATTTATATTATTTGGTTATTTATTCAAATCAGTATGTATTCATATCTTATCCTATGGGCTATAGTACAGTATTAGCACTGTTTATTTTGCTGTCAAAATTACTCCTGCATTAAACAGCAGGAGCTCCTTCAGGTTGGCCTTGCTCCTGCTTTAACCAAGAAATGTGACCCAGTTGACATTGTGCTGGTAACAGGCTTAAGTTTTTTTGTTTTTTTAAAAAATATAAACAGTGTATTAGTGAGAAAAAGAGAAAGAGGGAGGAAGATTCATGGCAGGAAGACCTGCCATGGGCAGGCATAAGTCTTAAGGCTAGACAGCTTTCACTCTCAGGAGTCCCCAGATACCATATAAGTTCAACTCTCTTGCAGGGGAGACCACACAGAGAGGTGGAGGCTGTAATGCCACATGGTGAGAGAAAGGCCTGGCTGCCCCAGCTGACTCCAACCTTCCAGCCAATCCACTAAAGCACCAAATATATCAGGGAAGCATCTTGCATGTTCCAATCCAAATGAATCCCCAGATGACTGCTGCCACTGCAAGATATGCACCTCACATAGAGCAAGGACTGCCCAGCTGATGTGGATAAACCCAAAGAACTCTGAGAGATTAAAGCAGGATGCTCTTCTGAGTCACTAAACTTTAGGGTGGTTTACTGTGCAGCAATCAATAACCAGAACTCCCTTTCTGACATGCTGTGTCATCTTTCTCTTCAGCTTTTTTAATGACAGAAGCACCTTCCTGTCATTCATGGCACTCAGTCGCCATGACTACTTTCCATGTCAAACCAATTACCAAGGCCAACTGATTCCACCCACGAACTCTCTCAGTTCCTCCCCACCCCTACATAGCCAGGGCACTAGGACAATGGCAAAAGCCTGATAGTCTCCGCAGACCGTCTCCCAACACTCCAGTCAGCTCCATCCATACTACCAGAATTAGCTCTATGTACATGAGATTGGACTATTTCTTTGTTCAGCAAATATTTATTGAGCTCCTACCATGTGACAGGCACTATTTTAAACCCAGTGTTTACAGAAGTGACAAAGACAAAACCACCTGCCCTCAATGACATGGAAGTCAATGGAGGAAGATGGACATATTAAATGAATAAATAAAACAGTATATCTGAAAATGATGAGTGATAAGCTGGCTACTAAGCAGGAAAAGAGAAAAGTAGTAACAGAAGTAGGGTAGGGTGGGATTTTGAACAAAATGATCTGGGAAGGCCTTTCTGAGTTGACTGAGTAACAATCCATAGGATGTGAGTGAGTAAGCCAAGCCGGTAACATTGAAAAGAACCTCTCAGTCAAGAGAACAGCCAGTGCAAAGATTCTGATGCAAGAGTCAGGCTGACATGGTCAAGGAACAGAGAGTAGGCAGTGGCTGGTGTGTTCAGACTGAGATAGGGTGGTAGAGATGAAGTCCAAAGGTAGTTGTGGGAGATCAAATCCAGCTCTGTAGGACGCGGATTTTGACTTTGGTTAGGATAAGAAGCCATTAGAGGTTTTGAGCAAACACATACAATGATATGATTTACATTTTAAAAGATCTCTCTGGTTGCTGTACTGGTTAATATACCTTAGGGGACACAGGAAGCAAAGAGATTGCTCGAAGGCTATGATCATCCAGGTTGAGATGGTGGCCTCTAGCACAGTGTAAGCAGCAGGGCTGGAGATCACTAGAGCCTAGTTTTGTTTAGTGGATGGGGCTTAAGAGAAAAAATGGAATTGAGAATGACCCCAAGCTTCTGAATCTGAGCAACCTGAAGGAAGGAGTTACCATGTCTCTGTTCCTTTTTGAAGCTAAACTTGAAAAAATTATCCATTCTCACTGGGGTGAAGCATGTTCAGGGGAGGTGATCAGAGTCTGTTGCTGGACACATTAGATTTGGGATGCCCATGAGACATCCAAGTGGAAATGTGAAGGACACAGTAGGAGACTGAGATGTATAGTTGAAGGCAGACTCCTAGGCTGAGCCACAGCAGATGGCATTTAAAGCCCTGAAAGTGTTTGGGACCACCAAGGAAAACATATAACTAGTAGAGACAAGAGACCTAAGTATTGAATTAGGGCCTTCCACAGTGGTAGGTGAGAAGAGGAGAAGCCAGCAAAGGAGACAGAGGAGAAACAGTCTATGAGGTAGGAGGAAAACCAGGAAGACCTGAAACCAACAGCAGCCATGTGGAAGGATATATAAACAAGGAGGAAGAGGAGGAAGTAAGCAACTAGATAAAAACCACTGAGAACTGACTGTGACCTTTAAACACAAGGACAGCACTGGTGACCATGACAAGAATATTTTTCAGTGGGCAGAACTGAAAAAGCCTTATTGGAATTTTTAAAAGATGATGAACGAATAGCAGTGGAGACAGCAGACACAGATCATTTTTTCAAGGAGCTTAGCTCTAAAGGGAAGGAAAGACAAGGCAAGAAGGTGGAAAAGAGACAGGAATGAGAAGGAGAAGGAATCAAAGAGAATGCACAGGTGGGATTGAGAGGATGCAGCCTCTAAATGGGTGCTAAGTCTGGAAACAGCAGAGATGCAAGGAAAACTCAGAGGCCCAGCTTGTATCAAGTTATAAAGCAGCTCACACAGATCAGCAAGGTCAGAAGATACAGGTGGAGAAGCGGGTGGAGACAGGGCAAACCATCAGGCAGTTTCCAGATACTTCTCCCTCTCCTGCCTGCCTCTCTGATTAGGGCTGTTCTGACTGGAAGGAGAAACAGCAATTTTTAAACAACTGGGAAAAAATTAAATATGTATTGAGTGTTAAATGATATTACTAAACTATTTATTTTGTATTGTGTAACAGTGAAACTGAGGTTACATTAAAACAAGAAGTCTTTAAGTGTTAGATGCTTATGAAATGATATAACTGGGATTTGCTACAAACTACTCTAGCAGGAAGAGAGTAAATGAGGGTATAGGAAAACACAAGAACAGGATGTTGACAACTTCGCACCACCTGACAAGACCTGAAAATGAACATCTGAAAAAAATTCTGAGAGAAGGAATGCAGGGGTAAGAATGGAGGTATAAGAAATGAGAGTACCAGCTTTGAAAAATATTCCCTGAGGAAATTGTCACCCTTAGAACAGGCCTATTTTCCTGGGGGAACTAGCTAGGTTTGATCCCTAGAGAGGACACTGTAGAACACATATGTCAAATTAGCAAAGGAAATCCCTCTCGTGGTTCAAAATGCACACCTACCTGAAGCTGAGCTGTCAGAAGCTCTGGATTCTCCCCTTTCCCCAGCAGGCAGTCCTCTTTGGACAGGCAGGGGCCAAAGTTGTCAGAACAAGAACAATAAATATTTGGGAAAGTCAATGGAAACCCTCAAGCTCCAGCAGGGTAGTGCTTCCTCTTCCTTAATGACATCAGGAGTGGACCTGCCACAGAAGAAAAGAACTGTGGGCAGCTTCCTGGGAAGAGCTGGGATATAGACTGAGAACACAGCCTGCCCTGACATTCTTTTGACAGTGAATATGAGGTGATCCTCTCTGTGCTTCTATTATTAATAATGGAAGGTTATGTTTACAGAGCAGGTGGCATATGCCAGAGACTGTGCCAGGAACTGTGAGTTTTACCTCATTCTATTCTTACAACAACCCAGTGAAGTAGCTGCTACTTTCCTAATTTTGAGAAAACTGAGGGACGGTGAGTTCAGACTCTTGCCCAAGGTGGTACAACTATAAAGTGACAGGGCCAAGGAAATCTGGCTGTGGAGACCATGATCTTAAACAGTAAGGGCAATGACGGTGAACCTCTGTGAGTTGAAATGATTCTCCCTGTGTCCACTTTGAGATGAATAATGGTTGGTTATGAAGTGACAGCTGTTGGATCTGGGTGATGGACATGTGGTCTGTGGACTTTTGTCTACTTCTGGCTGTTTGAAATTTCTCTGCAATAAAAAGCCAAATTGGACTTAAAATCCCAAAGCCATACCAGAGGGGTAAGAATCTGTGATTCTTGTGATCAGTGACGGTCTCTGGGACCTTTGAACTTGTCCACTAGGACCCAGCCTGACCTCCTTCCTCCAAGGACAGAGACCAGGGGTGACCACCCAAACTGAGACCCTAAGATCGTGCCAACATTGTCACCCCAGACTCTGTCCAACCAGGGATCGTTTGGTCAAGCTAGCCTGCTCCTCACCCAAATCCTGCAGAGCTGAGGGGTAATTGGCCCAAAGAAGACTAGCCCCCAAGTGGCCAAAACCTCGGAGATACATGGCCCCAAGGAGGGTCACCACAGTACCACCTGGGAAAGATCAGATTCCCCAAAGGCCTACTTTCAAACCCCTGAAACCTGGAGGTTTATGGCATGAGCGACCCCCTCGCCCAGTATCGCAATTTCAGCCAAGACCGAACCTGTCACCACCCGCAAGAACTCCAAGACAGAAGGCCCGAGCCCCAACCCTGCCCCCGCCGGGTTTCACGGCTGAGCTCACTCAACTCCCCCAGAGAGGCGCGCCCACACCCCCAAAATAAGACATCCGGGAGAGCATGGCCCGAGCTACGCCGGCGCGCCCCCACCACTACCCCCTCCCCCGCGACATCCGCTCGGTCCCCAGGCTCAGCCCAGGGGCCAGTCGTCCAGGACCTTCCTTTCCGCGCAGAAAAGCGTACGGCTGCAGCAAGGTTCCCGCGGGAGCCCCACTCACCAGCGCCACCAAAGAACAAGGGGTCGCTCCAACCACCAGCTGGGGCTGTCTGCCAGCGGGGCGCCGAGACTACACTACCCCGAATCCTCGGCACGGCGCGGGGACCACACCTCCCAGGATGCTCGGCGCAACCTGAGGCGCTCTGACGGCCGGAGGCTCCCATGGACCTCCCACGGTGCCGCTTCGGGTAACATGCTCCGGCCGCTGGAGAATGGCCACTGTGACTCCTGGCTTCCCCCCTCTTTGTCTTAAAACCACGCGCAGAAGACCTGTAGAGAATGACAGAGTCGGCTCACTGCCCTACGCGCGACCCTCTCCAGGGACGCCTTGGTCTCGAAGACTACACTCCCCAGTAACCTCTGCAGCGACTTCCGCATCCGGTGCCAGATTCGCCCCTTGGCGGACGGAAATGAGGTGTCGGGGCGGCTTCCACTCGACTTCCGTCCGGAACTTACCCGGCTGGTGGGTGTAGCGTCGGTCGTTGGTGTCCCCTCTCCGGCTGATGATTTGAAACCCGGCGCCCCGCGTTTCGTGAGCGGGCAGGCGAAGCCTCGTCCAGCACCTGTGCCTTTTGGACTCTATTTAAAGTCAAGGAGAGGCCAGCGGCCTCTTCGAGGTCTCACCCCCACGACGAGGTAGACCCTGATACTGAGTCCTAGCCCTCAATCTTAACACCGCCCTGCGGGTGCCCGGACCTTTTTCTTCATATTGAAGGCCACGAAGATATAGGCAGACTCTCATCACCTGAGGAGCAGAGCCTCGTTCTTTGGCCATAGCATGGGCCCGCCGTTAGGAGAATCCCGGGGTCTTTGTTCGGGATCCTGGTTGGAAACAGGGTTGTGCTTGTGGCCTCTGGAACACCTCAACTCGGGAGGAAGCCCCACTGCGCTTCCACCCCGGCAGCCTCTCGCTTCTTATCACTTTCCTTAGACAGGATTTCTGAAACTTCGTCCTCCAGGAAGACCAAGAAGATGACCACGTGGCCTGTGAGCCAGGGAGACTTGAGAACTTCCTATAGCTTCTTCTTAGCTTTCAGAGGACGGATCTGTCCTTTGTCTTCCCTGAGGCTTCATCGTTTGTTGTGAATTCCTGGCCCAGGAGAAGTGTCCAGTAGTACTGAGACTCATCCTTCGACTTTTCCTCTCTGCCCCACCCATGGCTCAGTCATTCACCAAGAAACGAGTTATTCAAAGTATATGCAGAGATACCTGTGTTGCAGCATCCAGTGATGATGGCTGTACAGTAATGACGTGTGGCTGGTGTTGCATGGACCTGTTATAAGAGACCAGAGAAGACTAGCGTGAGGGGCTACCTGAGCTGAGTGGGCAAAATAAGGAGTTGGAGAAACACACCAATGGGAAGGAAGTGTGGTCAGAATCTCAGGGTCTGAGCCACTGGGCAGTGAGAGAGTTTTTCAGCAGCAAATGGACTTGCATCCAGCTGATTTGCATTTAGGCAGGGATGCCATCCAGATGTCCACATGTGGCTTACAGGTATTTGGTGTGGCCAGCCTCTTGTTTCATGCTGAAAGATTTCTCTGAATAATTAGGAGTTTCCATCTAGAAATCTGGATTGCCTGCTTTCCATAAACACTCTGCTGCTTTCTTCATCACCTCGTTCCCTCCTGGTACCCACCCACTCCAGCCCACCTCACCCTTACTTCATGTGGAATACCAGGCCTGCCTTCTTTCCATTCGCTCCTCTAAATCTAGCCTATCCTCTAGAACTAAATAGCCAAGTCTCTTTCATGAAATCTCTGGTCACTATCCTGTTATGACTTCTTGATATTATTCTGACCCTGGCTGTACCTGCCTTTCGGAAATACAGTGCCTGAATACTCACCCTAAATTAGGGATGGAGCCCTGGCATCTCATAGCAAAGCTACTTTTATCCTAAGAAAGTATGTAGTAATGTAGAGGAGAGTTCCTGTTTTGGAAAGTCAGTAGTTTAGTTGTTGGTTTGTTGTTGCTATTGCCCACATACCTGGGTGGGTCATTTAACCAAGTGCTTCTTAAACATGTGCTTACATATCACCTGGGATCTTATAAACATGCAAATTCTGGATCAGCATGTCTGGATGGAGCCAAGCACCAAGATTTCCAGAAAGCATCCAGATGCTGCTCTTGCTGCTTGTCCTCAGACCACATTGGGTAACAAGGATTTAACCAATGGGGCTCAGATCCTTATTTTTTTTTGAGTTGGAGTCTCACTCTGTTGCCCAGACTGGAGTGCAGTGGCCGCTCCCGGCCACCGCAGCCTCGACCTGCTGGGCTCCGGCAGTCCTTCCGCCTCAGCCTTCCAAGTAGCTGGAACTACAGGCGTGTGCTACCACACCCAGCTACTTTTTGATTTATTGTAGAGATGAGATCTCGCCAAGTTGCCCAGGCAGGTCTCGAACCCATGGGCTCAGGCAATCCACTCACCTCAGCCTCCCAAAGTGCTGGGATTACAGGCTGAGCCACCGAGCCTGGCCACAGATCCTTTAATATAAACAGCTAAGTGAAAGAATCTCCAAATGATGAAAACCCAGAAGGGCTGTTATTCTACATGTTGTGTTTCTGTTTGTTGTCTTCTTTTATTTAAAACACCTCAAGGTTGGAAACTCTGTTTTTTTGCTTGTAAGCCCCATTGTAACTAGACTAGCATCTAGACTGGAGTCAGATGATGCTAGTTGGATAGAGTCATCTGTCCTGAGACCTAACCAGTCCTGAGACCAGGATTAACAACTGGAATCTAAGCTTCAGAGTTAAACAGTCGAAAGCAGGACTTAGCCGTAATGCTGCTTCAAAGGCAGCTCTCTTGATCCCTTATTTCGAACTGCAGCCGAGCATAGCAACCGAGTGAGCAGGGCTGTGCTCAGCATAATGGGTTTTGGGGTGCTCAAGGTTGCAGCTGTGAATTACTTCTAGGTGGTGAGGAGGCTCTGAAGTCCTTAGAAGAACCTGTACAGGGAGGTGATGCTGAAGAACTGCAGCAACCTGGTCGCAGGGATTATGATAGCTTCTTTTGCAACTTAAAATCTGACCCAGTGAGCAGCTTAAACCCTTCATGTGGATAAGGCAGTGCATGGAGTAGCTTCCAGGCAGAATTTATTTGCCTTAAATTGGACTTGGGAACAAATGCATGCCTTCTTTCCACAAACACTCCTTGCTGCTTTCTTCATCACCTCTTTCCTTCCTGAGACCCTACCACTCCAGCCTACCTCACCCTTACCTCATCTGGAATACCTTGCCTGCTCTCCTTTCCTTAGCTCCTTTCCACCCTTTTCATGTTTTTCCAGAAAAAGTTCGTGGTCTTTTGGTACAGTTGAGAATAGGTAGACAGGTGCATGTGTGAGTTCAGAACTCTCTGAGTTCTGAAATGGCATCTTGAACCCATGTCATAGACTTGTCTCATTGCCTTTCTTTGAGCTGATTTCCACTTTTCCATACTAAAACTTGTCACCTTACTGAAGCTGTCCAAAAGGAGCCACATCTGCTGGGCCTCTGTCCTGGTGAGAGGTGGCTCAGTGCAGATGACTCAGCAGTCAACATGTCTGGAAGGAGGAGTTATCATAAAGGTGTTGAAAAGGAAGGTGTTCTCTTGACTTTCTAGACTGCTGTTTAGACTGCCTGGCCCTGTGTCATAATAAAATACCATAGACTAGGTGGCTTAAACAACTGAAACTTATTATTTCTCAGTTCTGGAGACTAGAAGTCTGAAATCAGGGTGCCAGTGTGATTAGGCTCTTGTGAGGGCTGGCTTCCTGGCTTGCCAATGGCTGCCTTCTTGCTGTGCCCTCATGGGGTAGAGAGAGAGGTACCAAGCTCTCTGGTGCTTCTTCTTACAGGGTCATTAATCCATCCCATTGTGAGAGCCCCATCCCCATGACCTCATCTAAACCCGATTACCTCCAGAAAGCCCCATCTTCAGAAATCACATTGGAGGATAAGCTTCTACTTCAGAGTTTTGGAGGATCACAATTCAGTCCATAGTGCCTTTCTTCCTTTCCCAGTTTTGTCTTTACCCAAGAGAGGGCATACCATGTCCCCTTTCTCAGCAGGAAACAGCCCTGTCAACTGGGCTTGCCTTCTCTAGCTTACACAGTCTATTTGCCTGATCTCAGACAAGCACCAACTCTGTGCACCCAAGCCAGCCCAGCAAGTTGTGTGTTTAGTGTTAGAGGGATCTAACAAATACCTTTTCTCAGTCCCACATGTGTTCTTGCATTCTGACCCAAAAGGTTTGACTTGGAATATTTGATCCTGATTGACTATGATACACGTTACTTGCCCTTTCAAGATTAGTCAATATCATGGTTTTCAGTGTATGAAATGTAAAACACCAAAACTCTGTTAATGTGACCTGAACCCAATTTAACGGCATTCGCTTTAAAGAGCCCATTGCACTATAAGGGAATTAAGAGAAGAAAAAATAAGCCTTTTGTCTTTACAATGTATAGTGCTCTTTATTCTGTCTGTATTAACTTGCCATTGCTTTAAGAACATCTTTTTGCATTTTTTATAGTGTAGGTTTGATGACAATTCTGTGTTAGTTTGTCTAGAAGTGTTTTTATTTTGCCTTCATCATCCAGAGAGGATTGTTTAGGGCCTGTGTGTGGGCAGACAGTGTGCATTGTCTGATCCTGGTCTGGCCCCACCCTATCTTTGCCCCCTGGATCTGGTGGTCCTTCTGTTATTATTCAGGCAGCCATGGTCACAACATCCCACCCACATGTGCTGCTTCCTGCCTCCTGTCTTACTGCTTGACCTGGTGGGGCCTACCACACAGACCAGCTGCTGACCAAGCAGCCCAGGCAAGATACAATCTACACATTTCCAGAGTGAAGTAAAATGGGTCACTTGGTAAAAACTTCTGTAGACCCTTCAAGAAATGCACACCATGGCACTGCCTCTATCATGTAACTTCTACTGTGTGTGTGTGTGTGTGTGTGTGTGTGTGTGTGTGTGTGTGTTGGAGTCTCACTTTGTTGCCCAGGCTGGAATGCAATGGTATGCTCACAGCCACTACAGCCTTGACCTGCTGGGCTCAGGCAATCCTTTCACCTCAGCCTTCCAAGTAACAAACTGCAGGCGTGCACTTCCATGCCCGGCTTATTTTTTGATTTATTGTAGAGACAAGGTCTCACCAAGTTACCCAGGCTGGTCTCAAATCCCGTAGCTCAGGCAATCCTCTCACCTTGGCCTTCCAAACTGCTAGGATTATAGGCTTGAGCCATCACACCTGGCCAACTTCCACTTTTCACATTCTAAATGGGTATAAGCAAGTGATTGACAGGCAATCTCTTCATTCCTAGGATTTACAAAATTGATTTATTGGATCAAAACTAATACAAGAATGCTGAAAACAAACCTAGTTGGAATGTTAATCTTAGCATGTTTCCAGGTATGATGTGACAGAATGAAGACAAGATCTAATATTCTAAACCCATCAAGGCCAGGGCGTAGTCACTGTTTTTTTTTCTTGTTTGCAGAAGTGTTGGAATAAGAAACTCTGGAACAGCAATGTAGGCTATAATTTGAATTTTAGTACTGCTCTAGCAAACAGCTTAAGACTATGAGAAATAAGCAATCCACAAAGTCAGGTTTATTGACATTGCAAAGAGGGAGACCACATGCCAGGGAACCAAGGGAATCCGATCAAGCAAAGGAAAAGTTGAAGTTAGAGAGATTGAGGGAATAGTAGAGTTTGAGTGAAATATAAATGAAACCAAAGCTGGACTGTGTGTGAAGGGGTCATCTTCACATATGGACTGTGAGGGGACTCGGGATTCTGTTGCCTTGGAAACTACAGAGATGCACATGGAATGTTGGATTCAGAAACCCTTATCTCTTCACCAGGATTGGACATCGAGACTGCTCCTCTATAACAAAGTGACTTAGTTCCTGCAGGCAAGAGTCAGATATTTCTATCTTACTGATAGAATTTTAAACAGCAAAGTTTCTGATAATCTATGATTTTAGAGAACAGGGTTTCTCTGTAAGAAAGCAGTACTCACTCCAAGAGGAAGCTTTTACAACATTTTACAGCTGCAATGTGTCCTTGGGAACAATAATGCTTCCTGCTAACTGCCATTTTCCTAGCCTGATATGGAATATGTTGAATGCAGCAGGGAAAATTATTTTCTCGTTCTGGGCTATTTTTTCTTTCTCAGTTCGAATTCATTGAATGGGATGCTTTTTGCATACTTGTTACTTCTATAGAAAGACTATGATGACAGTGGTCCTTTATGTAAAGGGTTTCCAATACCAAAGAGATCTTTGTGTGATTATATGTAATTACAGATGCTAACAAACCAATGTTTCTGATATTACAGACCTCGAGACAGGTGAAAGAACTGACCCCAAAGCTTTGAAAGATCCTCGCTTCTCAGAGAGTCCACTGGAAGGATCAGGTTCCAGACCCCCTGTTGGGAGCCGGCTGTGGAGACCCGCCTGTGTGTCAGGGTTCCAGGTGGGCTGTGGACCCTGAGACCACCAGGTTGGGTTCAGGAGCTGAAGGCCCATTCCCTCCTCCCTTTCTTTGTTGTTTGACATGACCCACTAGCAGGGACTTTGATGATCTAAGCATGAAGTTCTGAGAGTATGACAGGCATGACTGACTCTAGGGATCCATTGTTCCCGTTTCTCACAGATTGCAGTTTCGGCTTTAAACTTAACACAGTTCAAAGTCAGGTCACATTTGGGAGCCTTATATATGATACAAGCTTCTTTATAAGATTTAAAAGTATATTTGTAGAATTAGTATATACATTTAGAGAGCTGTTTCCAGCTTTAGATTGTATAGATGATTATCTAGAGTTACCAGAAATGGCCCAGCACGAACTTTGGACTGGGCCACATTCCTAAGGGCCCAGTGTCCACTTTGGGCTGGGCTGCATTCTTTTAAACTGGTTCTTTAGCTACGATTAGTGTAGGTTTTTTCTACTTATAATATAAACTGAATTTATTTTATTCATAGAAAGTATTGTAGAATAGGTCATGCTACGTGAGGGAATTATGTTAGTTCAAGCATGATCAAACATGATACTTTAAGGTTTTATAAGAATACAGCTAGCTTTAGAAATTTCATTGTTCCCACTTTCTACTAATTGCAGTTTTGGCTTTAGTACAATTACAGTTTGTATTTGGGCTTTATTTTAGAAGCTTTATTGCTGATGATCAGCTTTATATATTAAGATTAGGAATTAGAAACTTTTATAGAAATTAAGATAGATACATAGGATTTTAGAATAGCCATTTTATTAAGAGCTTATAATCCATTGTTCCTGGAAATGGCTCAGCATGATCTTTGGGCCACATTCTTTAGGAACTGGTTTGAGCTATAATTAAGAGTTTTTTATAGTACAGGTAAAATTCACACAGAATAGAAAGGTATTAGGATTTAAGTCAGTCATTAGGTGTTGGGTATGCATAAGTTTTAGAAGTTATTGATTATTAGAATATTATGACGTTAGAATTGTTGTATTGTTTGTGAGATACATTAGCCAAGCATAAGGAACAGTGAAATAATATTGGGATTGTCCTTCCTCATGCTTGAGGAAACACCTGGTGGGTGGGGGGGACGCCCCTCATCCACCTGGCTTTGTGTTCACGTGAAAATCTTGTGATCTTGCCTGTGAAACTTTAAGATAAAAGGCTTATGGTTTGCCCCATTAAATTGGCTTCTGCACTAGACAGAGTCCTGTCTCTTTCTTTCTCTTTATTTCTCCAGAATAATCACCGACGCTGCCCCACCTTCCAGGGACCCTCTAAATCTCTCTGCAGGGGCTGGCCCCCCATAACCCCCCACCCAGTCCCAGGTAACTTCTAAGGACAACCTTTGGAGTAATTTTTATGTATGTATATATATATATGTATGTATGTATACATTTCTTTTGAGTTGGAGTGTCACTCTGTTGCCCAAGTGGGAGTGAAGTGACTTGATAACGGCTCACCATAGCCTCAACCTTCTGGACTCAGGAGACCCTTCCACCTCAGCCTCCCTCATTGCTGGAACTGCAGGCATTTACCACCATGCTCGACTAATTTTTAAATTTTTTTTGTTGAGATGAGGTCTTTCTGTGTTGCTTAGGCTGGACTTGAACTCCTGGGCTCAAGCAATCCTCTCACCTCAGTCTCCCAAATGCTGGTATTATGGGCATGAGCCACTGCACCCAGTCCTCCCATATTTTTAAAACTTCCTGGGAAATACTTTAAGGCTGCATCTCCCAGCCTTTGGACCATGTACCAGACACTGTTCCAGTGCTTGGGACACTGTGTTGTAAAAGAAAAATGCTGGATTCATGGATCTTACATTTTATTGGGGATGGGAGCGGACATATCATAAAAAAATAAATAATCAAATGCATTTTAAAGCAGCGGTAAGTGTGGTAAAAAAGATAAAAATGGGTAATGATATACTGCAGTGGTTTTCAGAGTGTGTTCCCCAGACCCACAGTGACAGCACCATGTCGGAGCTAATTTGAAATGCACATTCTCAGGCATGATGAGCAGGGCAGTAGACGAGGTGGGGGATGGCTGGGGCCAGAGGCCCCAGAGCTGTGGTTCTTAGCATGGCTGCATGTTATAGTCATCTGAGGAACTTCAAACCAATCCTGGGCCCTTACCTCGGAAAGTTTGATTTAATTGGTGAAGGGGCATTTGGACATGGTTTTCTTTCTTTTGCTTTTAAATACATCCCCAAATGGTTCTTTTTTTTTTGACTCTGTCATCCAGGCTGGAGATCAATGGCATGCTCATGCGCACCAGTCTCGACTTGCAGGGTTCAGGTGATCCTTTTACCTCAGCCTTCTAAGTAGCTGGAGATACCATGCCCAGCTAATTTGTTTGATTTATTATAGAGACAAGGTCTTGCCAAGTTGCCCTAGCTGGGCTCTGAAAATCTTCTCACCTCAGCCTCCCAAAGTGCTGAGATTACAGGTATGAGCCACTTCACCCAGCTCCTAAGTGGTTCTAATTGTCAGGCATGGTTGAGAATTACAGATGCTAGCCCCACCAGAAGGAGTTTGTCTTTTATTCTAATTGTACAGGGAATCTATATGAAGGACAAGACGTGATCCACTTTACATTTAAGTTTTCTCTTTGGCTACATTATGGAGTTTAGACTGTAGACAAGGAAGAGGGAACTATCATCTAGGGGATTTTGCTCCATTGAGATTTGACAGTAACTTGGACCAAGGTTGTAGGGGTGGTGAGGCTGGGAATCAGAGGAGTCTAGACAGGCCTGGCTGAGAGATCAGATGGATGGGACAAGAGAAAGGGAGGAGCCAGAGCTGACCATCAGGGATTTGGCATGAACATCTGGAGATCATGGTACCATTGACTGAGACAGGGAAAATGAGAGAGGAGCAGGTGTCAAGGGCTCATTAGACACCCACGTGGAGGTGTTGACTAGATGGATATTCAAGTTCAAACTTAAGGGAGAGGTCAGGGCTGGATTTATTTGTTTGGAAATATTCAATATGTAGATAGTATATAAAGCATTAGTCTGAGTTAGACCACTTTACAGGACTGTACAGAAAATGAAGAGAAGGCAGTATGAGACAAAATCCTCAACCTAGAGGTTGGGCGGGGGAAGAGGAGTCTGGAAGTAGGAAGAAAGAAGAATATGGTGCCATGGAAGCCAGAAGAAGGAGGAGTTCCAAGGAGAAGGCAGAGGTCTTCTCTGTCATATGTCATATGAAGATTCTAATTAGACAAGGACAAAGAATTGTCCATTTGATTTGACAAGATGGAGGTGACTTATGACCTTAATAAAAGCCATATCAATGCATTCATCCTACTATGACACAAGAAATTCACCTACTGCTACTATTATAGCAATATGATTTTCAAATGTTTATAAAACCCAATTTAAACTTTTGACATCTAAGAACAGCCCAGGGGTCTAGCTTTCTGTCTGAGCCCCAAGTGTCACATACCTGGAATCAGATTTTTGATCTAATCGCAACTTATTGTTAAGTATAAAGGTGGTCAAAGGAATGGCTCCCTAACCTGGCTGTGTATCAGAACCACCCAGGGGAAACTTTCAATGTATGTATGTGTTCCCAATACCCTCTTCTGCAGTCCGCCTAGATCGTCTGAGTCCATAAGCCTGGGATCTAGTCCCCAGATGACTTTGATGATCAGTCCAGCCTAAGAATCACTGGCCTAGATGATTAATGAAGCACTTTGTGTCATTTTTGGACTCTAATTCCAAGGCGTAGCTCAGCCTGGACTCTTAGGATCATTCATCTGCTCACCCACTGTATTTTTTGGAGAACCATAAAGCCCAGGCTAGAGGACCACATATGTGGGAAAGCCTGCTTGCAAACCTGACTAAACCAAAGGACAACCATCCAAAATATCGCCTCTCCCAGTTTTCTAGACAGAATGATTGTGTGGTTACCAAATGGTCTCTTGAATACACTCAGCTCCTGTGGATAGTGCATGACAGTAAGGCCCAAATAAGTATGCTGCTTTTGAGGTTAAAAAAAAGTATCATTTTGAATACCAAATGGTATATAACAAAGCATAGTGACTATTTTAGAAAAACAGTCTTACAGGACCATAATTATTTGTAATGTGTCTAGAAATGCTTATTTTTCTTTTTGCATGAATATTTGAATTACCTTGCCTTCTTAGTTGTTTAAGGGTTGTTTACAAGAGAAAGAGAATAAAATGATATTTAAAGATTCCAAGGTTCAGAATTCCTGAAAACTAGAAACATACGGACAAAGTTTGAGGATTTTTTTTTTTTTTTGAGTAGTGTCTCACACTACTGCCTAGGGTGGAGGGCAGTGGCATGATCACAGCTCACTGCAACCTCAACTTCCTAGGCTTAGGTGATCCTTCCGCCTCAGTCTCCCAAGTAGCTGGCACTACAGGTGCATGACACCATGCCCAGCTATGTTTTTAAAATTTTTTGTAGACTTCTTGTCATGTTGTTCAGGCTGGTCTTGAGCTCCTGGGCTCAAGGAATCCACCTGCCTCGCCTCCCAAAGTGCTGGGATTACAAATGGGAACCACCATGCCTAGCCAGTTTGAGGAATTTGACTAGAGTTTAGAAAGCCAGAGAGGCCAGAAAAAGACCTCAGAGCTTCATTCTTCCACTCTTTTTCCTCTTATTGGTAAGAGATTCTTATCAATTTTCCAGCTCAATTCCATCTGAAGCATACTTCAGCAAATATCAGAATGAATGACACTGGTGGGTGTTACATGTTGACAAGCACCAGGGAGACAAGAAGTCTCTGAGCTAAGCCCTGGGCAGAGGATAAATGACACGGATGTCTGGCCTTGGAGTGAATACACAAGCATGTGGATTCTCTGACAGTGTGGAACACCCCAGCCAGCTAGAGGGGTCACCCTGCCCAGTTCCAGCCAACTATGACAAGGAGTACAGGCTCAGCATGGCCACATCTGATGCATTTGCATGACAAGCCAGAAATTTACATCTTTCTTTTCCTTTTAGTCAGAGTCTCACTCTGACACCCAGGTTGGAGTGCAGTGGCACGCTCATGGCCAGCACAGCTTGCTGGGCTCAGGTGATCCTTCTGCCTCAGCCTTCCAAGTAGCTGGGACTACAGGCACATGCTACCCCCCAGCTTATTTTTTGATTTATTGTAGAGACAAGGTCTCAAAAGTTACCCACGCTGGTCTTGAACCCCTGAGCTTAGGCAATCCTCTCTCCTTGGCCTCCCAAAGTGCTGGGACTGAGCCACCGTGCCCAGCGAAACTTACGTCTTTGTGTGTAGTAACCTCATTTGGTATTTTGATAGTTCAAATTTTAAACACTGTGGGGCCCATTGCAGATGGTCCAAATGAAACTCATTGGCAGACCAGATTTGGCCAATAGACCACCACTTTGAGACTTCTGATCTAGGCCATGTTATTTGTGACACAAAAGCAATGGAAAACCTCACTCCCCATTGACTACAGAATACAATCTGAAGTCCTGAGCTCAGCACACAGGCACTGTGGCAGAGTAGACATCTGCGGGGGTCAGGTAGGCCTGAGGTCAGTACGCGTACTGTTAAAGTGAACTCAAGCAAATGATGCAACCTTTCTGAGCCTCAGAGTTCTCATCTCAAAAATGGGTATTATATGAGCTTCTTAGTATGCACTGAGATGGACATAACATCGTTTTTCTGAACTGGTGCCAAATGCATGACTGGTTCCAATCACGAGGACACAGCAGACAAAAGCACATCGGAGAGGCTATGAATTAGCTGGCTTGTTACTCTTCAAAAATGTCAAGATCGGTTGGGCATGGTGGCTCAAGCTTGTAATCCCAGCACATTGGGGACTGAGGCGGGAGGATCTCTTGAGGCTAGGAGTTTAAGACCAACCTGGGCAGCATAGCAAGACCCTGGCTCTACAAAAAATAAGAAAAAATTAGCTGAGTGTGGTGGCTCATGCTTGTAGTTCTGGCTGTTTGGGAAACTGAGGTGGGAGAATTTGCTTGAGTCCAGGAGTTTGAGGTTACTGTACGCTGTGATCGCACCACTGCACTCCAGCCTGGGTGAACGGGACCCTATCTCTAAATATAATAATAATAATGATAAAGAGTAATTTTAAAAATTAAGAAAAGACTGAAGATCTACTCCAGATTATAGGTGACAAAGGGACGTGATAGCTAAATGCAAGTATGATATTACACTGAATCTTAGACCAGAAAAAAAAAATAGCTGTAAAGAACATCATTGGTATAACTGATGAAGTCTAAATAAAGGTCTGTAGATGAGATAATAGTGTTGTGTCACTGTTACCTCTTCTGATTTTTTTTTTTAGTTGGAGTCTCACTCTGTCGCCCAGACTGGAGTGCAGTGGCACGCTCCCAGCTACCGCAGCCTCAACCTGCTGTGCTCCGGTGATCCTTTCACCTCAGCCTTCCTAGTAACTGGAACTACAGGTGTGCACTACCATCCCCTGGCTGTTTTTTTTGATTTATTGTAGAGATGAGGTCTCCCCTTGCCCAGGCGGGTCTCGAACCCGCGGGCTCAGGCAATTCACTCACCTTGGCCTCCCAAAAGGCGCGGGATTACAGGCTGAGCCACCGAGCCCGGCTTCCTCTTCTGATTTTTATACACTGTTATGTAAGAGGATAAGTTTGTTCTTATGAAATGCCTACTCAATTATTCATTGCAAAGGGACATCATGACCTGCAGCTTAGTCTCACGATTCAGAGAGAATAAAGACAAATGGGTCAAATGTTAACATAAACAGTTGGTCAGTCTGGGTATACTGGAGTCATTTGCACTGTCCTTGCAACTTTTCTGTTAAGTGTGAAATTATAGTGTACCAAAATAAATTGTTACAAAAACAAAATATGATGAAGATGCAGATCCCCACCTCATAGGTGACTGTGAAATGTCAAGGAGATAGTGGTGACAGAATGCCACACCACCACCATTGGACCCGCTGCAGACATTAGTTTCTCCTTGTCACATTCCTTCTCCGGCCTTTTTCTCTCTGTCCCATCCTCCTGCCACTCGGACCTCTAGACCACACCAAACCACTGGGGTTATAGGACAGGCCATGCACTGCCCTGCCATGTGCCTTTGCCAGTGGAGTTTTTCTGCTGAGGATTCCCTTTGTCCTTCTTTCTGCTTGGCAAACTTTTCTTTGCCCTTTCAGCCCTGTATCAGATGTTGCTTCCCCTGAGAAGCCCTCCCCTGGAGCTAGTGAACATGATAGTTCCCTCCTCTTAGTTCCCATGGGACTCAACACAAATGTGTTCCCCTCAGCAACCCATGATGTTTCAGTTATTTTGTGTGTACATGAGTTCAGCTCCTTGGGGACAGGGAGCATGTAATATTGAGAGACTTAAAAAAAAAAAAACTCAAAAAGAACTATTACTATATGAATTCCTACCCCACGTTCACTGTATTTGTTTGCAGTGTTTGTACTTAGAACTTTTTTAAGTTTAATTTTTGTTTGTCCCATGAAATAACCGATTGCTTCTGCAACTGCTGCTAGCAGTGTGTGAATATTAAGCAAAAAGCCCCTCCCGGACATTCCTTTGCTTAGATAATGGTAGACTCTGTGGCGCCAGCCACTCTCCTGGTAAGCTCTGCATTGCTTCAAACCTCCTGCCTGCTTGACTCAAGTTAATTAATTGCATAAACCTAGCTTATCTGGCATTCCATTCCGCCTGCTTGGCAGTTACTTGTCCATCACAGGTAACTAAGCCTGAGCCTGCGCAAAATGAACTCGAATCAATCAAAGTCTTTGTAACTGCGTCATATAGTTTTCATCCAACCCTGTGTGCACAAGTTTGTAAAGCCACCCCACTCCCTCAGAATTATGTATAAAAGGCACATGTTAACCTGAATCGGGGCTCTCAAACTCGAGCCGCTGCGTCGGTTTCGGTTTGTGAGCCCAGACTCGACCTGAATAAAGACCCTCATGTGTTTGCATCGGAGCTGGCTATTTGGTGGTCTCTCGGATTTAAAATTTTGGGTTTAACAATGTCTATCTTTGTCACCTTCCCTGCATTGAGCACAGGGCCTAGTACAAGGTGGATGTTCAAATAAACAGGTAATTTAGTGAGTTCAATGTTTCCAGGTAACAGCAGACACTTGGTGTACATGTTTTTGTAGGTGAGTCCTTTTGGTTTCTTAGAGATGTAATTTTTGAGAGAAGAGGATACTAAATTAAGTTCTTAAATTCTAAAATCTGGTGTGTCTGATGTATTTTTTGGTAAACTCTCATTTAAAAAATTTTTATTTTAGATTCGGGGGTACCTATGCAATTTGTTACATGGACATATTGTGTAGGGGTGGGGATTGGGTCTCAGGTGGCCCATTCTCCAGGTAGTAAACATTGTGCCTGTAGGTAGTTTCTGAACCCTGATGCCTCCTGCTCCCTTATTGGTGTCCCCAGTGTTTATTATTTTCATCTTTGTGACCGTTTAGCTCCCACATATGAGTGAGAACCTGCAGCATTTAGCTTTCTGTTTCTGAGTCAGTTTATTTAGGATAATGATCTCCAGCTCCATCCATGTTGCTGCAAAGGACATGATTTCATTCTTTTTTATGGTTGCATAGTATTCCATGGTGTGTGTGTGTGTGTGTGTGTGTGTGTGTGTGTGTGTGTGTGTGTATGTACCACATTTTCATTACCCTCTGATCAGCTGATGGGCATTTAGGTTGAGTCCACATTGTTGAAATGGTGAA
>JAPVLO010004547.1:0-14713 GCA_027257055.1 Cephalopachus bancanus | reverse complement strand
GTCACAGGTAGGCTCAGAACCCCAAAGAGACTATGGCTTTGGTTTCTCCTGATATCCCAATTTTTGTTCCTACCCTCCACATTGGGGTCCAGGTGTGTGTTCCTACCCTCTCCTTCCAAGGCTGGATGCTGGTTTTGTGGGAGTGGGGGAAGCCTCACAGTGGCTGGGTCAGTGAAGTGACAGGGACAGAACTGAGAACGGCGGTCCTGTGGAAGACTGGGAGCTAAGGCCTGGAGGGAGGGGGAGCTTCTGTGGGAAAATACAGCTCTGATGTTCCTGGACCATTAGACACGTCCTCATTTCGTCTTTGAAAAACCAGGAGACTTCTGGCAGGAGCAACACATCTCAGCTTCATGTTTCTCTGGTGGGGTGAACTGACCCACGTTTTCTCTATTCCATATGGAGCCACAAGCCCACCAGAGGGAGCCATGTGATCAACGTGTCCACCAACTGACCCCGCAGCTACTCCTCCTCCCTAGGACATGCCCAAGGATGTGTGGGCCTTATTCCTTAAGGTGAGTCTCCTTCTGGTCTTTTCTTTTCATGGTAAATCCTGTTGCAGATAAAGCTGCTGACATCACTTTCCTGCATGTTCCAATAACTGCTTTCACTGCCCCATTCACATCCTGTTCTAAATGGCAGAATGTTGTCCAATTGTATTGTTTTTTGCTGGCCAAATGGAGTTCTGTCTGCTTTTATATTTTAAAAAGTTACACATGTTAAATAAAATGTACTGTAATGAATACAAGGTAGATTTTCTTGGGTTTCTTTGTTTTGAAATGGGAAGTAATGGATCCTGAGTTTTAGGGGAGAGGATCAGGTGCACCCTGGTATCTTGAATCAGCACTAAAAATTTTCCATCCAGGTTTCATGAAGGAATTTGCTGTAATGATTGGAGTTGGACTGCACCAGTTGTTCTGAAACCTATATTTCTTGGGAATGTATGTCATGGAGTATGCCCTGTACCTTCCCCTTCTCCACATGCATGGAAGACATTTCCAGCTGTGTGTTGAGTGGCCCCTCTGACCAGACCCTTAGAAGCCCCCACCTGGTTCCCAGGAAAAGATGGGAAAAAAGATCTGTCCTGTGGGGTCCCAGGATGCTATTATGACACAGTGGTGGATTTGAGGACATGTAGAAGGTGATCGTCCGGCTGCTGAAGAACTGTTCCATGTAAGGATGCCTTTCTGTTGTCTGCTGTGGGTGCCTGGGGTCAAAGAGACGAGGCTGTAGTGAGAAGGCCAAAGGGAGCAGGTTGGCATGCAAAGATCAGGGAAGGTAGAGGGGATTCAACAGACATTAGGAACAGAGCAGGGAGTTCTAGAAGGCAGGTGTAGAGCCTGACTGCAAGAAGACGCAGAGGATACAAGTGAGGGTATAAAAAGTAGTACCACCACAGCAGATGGTGACTGAAGTTCAACCATGTAAGCATGAACACTGTTTTGGAGCCGTCTGACAGAACCTCTCTCAATGACTTGTCTTGATCTACACTGCTCATAAGACTTCCGAATAAAAATAACTTAATTCTTTAAAAACTTGATTTGTCTCTTCAGTGAAAAGTGCTAACTGTACAGGGTAATGAAGATTCAGTTAATCCATGTGAAGTGCTTTGAGCAATGAATGATGTATTTTAAGTACTTGACATATACCCATGACCTCCTCTTCTGATGGCACTGGGGAAATATGGGCTCCTTGCTCTTGCTTCTAAATCCCCAGCCTCGACCTCTCTGCCTCACAAAAAATTAGTGTTGTAAGCCTCTGTCCCCTACAGGGTGAAGACCTTGCCAACTCATAATCCTCCAGAGCACCCATCACAGTGTCTATACCGAGAAGGAACAGATAGCGAAAGAAATTGTTTTTGCCTTTCCCCGTGGTTCAAGAGCAATAACCTGCTATTGGATAAAATTCCCCTCAGTTTCTACATCTAGTTGTGGTGGAAATGACCCCAATTCTTCACCTGGCTGTATTCCTAGTGTATATCATGTGACTCAGCACAGTCTCCATCACACTCTGGGCTTGGCTATAGGACTTGCCTTGGGGTCTTGCTCTTACTCTTCTGCCATCAACAGAAGGCAGCATCAGGTCAGGCTGCTCGAGGATGCATGACCTGGGGAAGCTACCTGAGTGTCTCAGTCATGTGAATGTGCCCAGATGGCAGCAGCAGGACTGTCCTGCAGAGCCAAGCCCAAATCAATGCCCATCAGAGACCTCAAATGAGTCAATGTTTTTCATTCATTGAATTCTGCAGCTGACTGTTTGTCTACAGTAATATCCCAATAGACAACTGATAAACCCAAACATGAATATGCATTCATGTCAAGATTGCAGCTATCCTGTGACAAAGAAGCCACAGAAGTGGAAATTATTTAACATGAGGGAATATGCTTTCTCCTTTGCATTTTTATATTCTCTTACATTTTCACACACCAGCTCTTTTTTGACAATTCTCAAATCTGTATATCCACACTCCTCCCCACTTCGATCTGAAGACTCCAGAAGATTAATAGTACTTAATCAAATTGCTGACTGGACATCCCCAAAATTCAATGTGGGGGTGTATGAGGTGTTTGTGTGTGTGTGCTTGTGTGTGGTGTGTGTGCTCATGTGCAGTGTGTGTGATGTCTATGGGTGTGTGTGGTGTGTATGTGATGTGTTTACATGTGAATGATGTATACATGTTTGTGTAGTATGTGTAGTATAAGCTGCATGTGTGGTGTGTGTGTGTGGTGCACGCACTTGCGTGTGAATGTGCATGTAGTATCAGGGCATTGAGTGTGTGTGTTTCATTTGAAGAGGGTGGTATGGGAAAATGACATGAAACTGGACATAGTGAGTCATGTTTTTCTGGGGGACATGGGATTATTTGGATAATATTAAAGTGTGTAGGAATTGTGCGTACCTGATTTTTTGGTAACTGTAACATAAGCGTATTTGTCAGTAAACAGCAGATTTGACATTGTGTGTGTTGTGTGTGTGTGTGTGTGTGTGTGTGTGTGTGTGTGTGTTGGATGATATGGCTGGTTCTGTATGTTTGGAGAGTATTGTGGGCCATTGTGCATATGTATGCATGCATTTGAGAAGAGGAAGTGTTATGCTTTTCACCACACTGCATGTTGAATTTGTGTGTATTCAGAGTAGAGAGAGCTATATATATGCTTATGATGTCTAGGTAAGAGTTTAAGTGTTCAGTTAAATCTGGGGAGAGTGGGCTTGTTTGTTTGGTGTTTGGACGTTCAGGTTGTATATATATTGTCTGGGGATATGGACCAATCCTGCCTATAATTTCCTATAATTGGAGGGTGGTGTGCTTGTATTTAGGGCTGTGAGGTGATAGTGTTTTGAGGAATGTAGGTTTGCCACATAGTTAGGATAGGGTGGGAATGTCTTTGTGTGTTTGAGGATTGTTGTTGCATTTGCCATCAGATTCTGAGGCATGGTATATATGTAACTGTTCATGGCATGCAGGGAATGTATGTGTTATATTAGGGATTGATGGATTGTATGATATATTAAGAAGTAAGAGGGTCTCCTAAAAAACAATTTTTGTTTTGGAGGGCAGACCCCTTGTACCGACTTCCCCATCTACCTAAGTGTTCCAGGAACCCACTGGTATCAATGTGTCTGCTAGTGTTGTAGTGAGAAGTTGTGTTTGGCTTCAGTGATTTTTTTTTTTTTTTTGGAGGAGGAATCTTTCAGTACATTTGCTCATTTCATGATGGGTGATTTATGAGTGCACCTTCCCATACCATGCTGATTGTTCAGCAGTCTTTGACTAAAATAGCATGATTTCTGTGTGTTAAACCCAAAATTCAAAATCTGAGAGACCACCAAAGAGCCAGCTCCGATGCAAACACATGAGGGTCTTTATTCAGGCTTGAGTCTGGGCTCACTAACATTTGAAGCCGATACAGCAGCTTCAGGGATGAGAGAGCCCTGACCCAGGCTAACACTCACCTTTTATACATAATTCTGAAGGGGTGGGGTGGCTTTACAAACTTGTGCACACAGGATTGGATAAAAACTATATGACGCAGTTACAAAGACTTTGGTTGATTTAAGTTCAATTTGGGCAGGCTCAGGCTTAGTTACTTGTGATGGACAAGTAACTGCCAAACGGGCAGAATGGAATGCCAGATAAGCTAGGTTTAGTGAGCAGGCAGGTTTGAAACAACCCCGAGCTTACCAGGAGAGAGACGCCACAGAGGCTACCACAATTTAAGCAAAGAAATGTCCGGAAGGGGCTTATTGCTTAACATTCACACACTGCTAGCAGCAGTTGCAGAATTCATATAGTAATAGTTCTTTTTTGAGTTTTTTTTTGAATCTTTTGGGTCTCTCATTCCCCCCCTCAGAGATACCTAAAGATAAGACCCAATCATGGGTCTACATTGGTTTTTTTTAAGGCCATTCTGAAAATGAGTAGGAGAGCTGAGACAACATGGGTGGGTACCAAGTGGTTGGTACTGCTGCTTAAGTGCCATGAGTTGAACGGTGCTGACTCGATTTTTAACAAAGGCTATAAGCTTGTTGATGATGCAAGGCCTGAAAATAAGTAGGAGAATTATAACAACTAAAGGGCCAACTATGGTGGAAATTAATGTAGTAAACCAGGGGGAGCGGTTAAACCATGCTTCAAACCAATTGAGTTGCTCTTCTTCAAAACTACAATAGTAGAAGGTAGAGACAATGAAATTCTTAAAGTTAATTGTATTCTTATTAAACCTTAAAATATCATGTTTATCATGCTTGAACCAACATAATTCCTTCACGTAGCATGACCTATTCTACAATACTTTTTATGAATAAAATAAATTCAGTTTCCATTATAAGTAGAAAAAAACTTACACTAATTGTAACTAAAGAACCGGTTTAAAAGAATGCAGCCCAGCCCAAAGTGGACGCTGGGCCCTTAGGAATGTGGCCCAGCCCAAAGTTCTTGCTGGGCCATTTCTGGTAACCCTAGATAATCATCTATACCATCTAAAGCTGGAAACAGCTCTCTAAATGTATATACTAATTCTACAAATATATTTTTAAATCTTATGAAGAAGCTTATATCATGTATAAGGCTCCTAATTGTGATCTGAGTTTGAACTGTGTTAAGTTTAAAGCCAAAACCGCAGTCTGTGAGAAACGGGAACAATGGATCCCTAGAGTCAGCCATGCCTGTCATATTCTCAGAACTTCATGCTTAGATCATCAAAATCCCTGCCAGTGGGTAATGCTAAACAACAAAGAAAGGAGGAGGGAATGAGCCTTCAGCTCCTGAACCAAACCTGGTGGTCTCAGGGTCCGCAGCCCACCTGGATCCCTAACGCTCAGGCGGACCTCCACGGCCAGCTCCCAGCATCTCCCCATTTTCTATTTTTTAGCATGAACCCATGGAACTCGGTGTTGAGCTGAGAAAAAAATTTTTTTTTCTTCGGCACCTTGAAAATAATTGGAAGCAGGCATGGCAACACAAGAATCACTGCTCTGCAAATTCCCACATTAATGAGTATAGACATCAATGACTTTTGGTTGATGAATGATGAGAAATTATTAAATATAGAAGGGGCCAATTCTGAGGACCAGCCTGTATTTCTTGGTGTAATTTAGTAAGGTCTATACTCAAGTCCGAATGATTTTAAATTCCAAGGATATGATTTTTTTATCTTGTCCCAATATGGACAGACTTATTCACCTCCAAAGAAGCGAGGCAAATCCACTTAAACTCAGAGTGACATCGGAGAGCCAATTTTATCTTTAAAGTCACAAGCTCTTGTCCTATTGCCAAAACTGTTTTGTTTAAGCATTAGCTTTACTTTTTAACTTTTGATCTATAATTTCCTGAGTAGCTAATGTAATAGAAACATTCTTAGATAACTGATCACCAAAGGTAGCTGTATGAACTTTTTTTAGATAGAGCTACAACTGAAACTGTTATTGAAGTAGCAACAGCTATTAATGCTGTAATTCTTAAAATTAAAGTAGCTAAAAAAATCTTTCTGTCTTTCTAACACAGCATTAATCTTATATAATGTCTGTAGACCATATTCAGCATATTTACGGGATGACAAAGATATGGGGATTATTAAATAGGGGAGTTGCTTGAGAAGGATAAATTTCTTATAAAAGGCGTTGGTTAAACAATTAGTAAAATGCATTCAGTACAAAATATTTTATAAACATTAGCACGATGAATAATTTTAACAGTTTGATATTCATTCCAAACAAGAAATATATAAGGGGATTGCAAGTATGCTCTAATAAGGTATGACTAAGTTTGCCTGACAGATTTAGACAGGTTGACTGGTTGAAGGGCTGTGAGAGATCACCATAGAAGAGGCTGAATAATCTGCTGGACGCCATACTTGATAGACAGTACTGGAGGCACCCATTCATTGCAATGACACCTAGCTGTGGCAAGCGTAGAGCCATTAAAAACCTCAGTCATTAATATATAGTCTTTTACTGGGCACAGGATAGTCCACCTTAGAGTTATAAGCACGGTCTCTTCATTTCAGGAAGCCAGTATCTCGCTGGATGAGTGACCAGTCCTTTTCCGTACCATTGAAGGGGCAAGCAGGTATGCTGACAGGTGGTGAAGCCCTAGTCGCATGACTAGGGTTGGTTTCTCCAGGCATTAACATCTCCAGTCACCAATCATCCTGATAAGGGCTTTCTGTATTCAGAGACTTAAAAGTAGATATTAAGCAGGAAACCCAGTACCTGAACACAAAATAAAGCAGACTCTCCTATTTTCTTGTAAGGAGATTTTTCCATATTACCATAGGTTTAACTCTTGTATCCGAGTTCCAATGTCTAGCCATAGCTGAATTGCCTATGAACCCAAATCTAAATGGCTTACAATAAACAAGGCATGATTTAAAATATGGTGGGGAGAACTATAATTGAATCTCCCATTTTGTGGAGTAGAAAATGTTAAACTGGGAGCAAAACTGCTGGAAAAATTTAGACGTGTATGCTGGACAATTGCCAGGGAGGCCGGACATGCCTACAGTCAGGAACCCGAATAGGTGAAGTAAACTTTGGGCATGAACAGGAAAGGGCAGGTCCTTAAGCAAATGCTATTTGGATTTAATAAAACATCAAGTGAGAGCATAGGCAAAAATTATTAAGCAAACGATGATGAAAAGAGTTACTGTCCCCCCAAAAATGTTGGAAAAGTGAAAGTTCCATAAATTGTATTTATTCATTAACATAAGTTGAAATATTTCCTTGTAAATTATTTATAGTTGTACTTTAATAAGGAAATACAGCCACTTTGACACAAAGTCTGAAGAAAGAAAAGATTGAAAACATTAGAGACATGTAGTTAGGTTATAGCTTAAATTGAGAATTTAAAACAGGTAAACATTGGCAAGAAAAAACAGTTTTCTTTGTTTTTATAATAGGTCTGACATACTTTTTTACAATAATTGATATGCTAGAGAGTGAAGCCCAGGTTATTTTCCACTTATAAAGTTCATGCTGTTAGTGAAATTAATTTACCTGGCCTTCAGGCAATTTAGAAGGGGGTGGGGTAGGTGTGGTCCCTAGAGCTTGCTGCTTATCTCATCCTAGAGACTGAATCAAGAACTTGAAGAGTTTAAGTATCAAAGTTTTTTTCTTTTTTTTTTAAAGCATGGTACAACACAAAATCACAGTAGTTATTGTAAAAGTTACTTATTTAGCCAAAATGATAGTTTAACAATTTTGAAAAGAAAAAACAAAACAAAACACTTCGTTCTTTTGTTACAAGGACGGTGGGGGGAGGGCTAATTGGATTTTGTCTTGACAATGGATGGTATTTAGGACTGAACTTAAGGCTTGCATTTGTTGCTTTAGGGCAAGACTTTCAAATTCTTTTAAGTTTGCCTGTATGCCCCTAACAAGAGGGGGTAGCCACCCATAAGGAATTACAAAAGTCAAGATTCCTGTTTACTTTATTTAAAGGCCTGTTTTGGGACCTTTTTCTCTAGCAGGGGTTTTTGTTTACCCCCCTTTGAGACTTCATAGAGAAGTTAGGCATTTAAATTCTCTAGACTAGTATAGGAACAGGACCACATTTAGGGTCTTCTTTTTTTTTTTCTTCTTACATTTGTTGATTGGGTCCTTCCTTTTTTAATTTTTGGCAGCACTTATTTCCCTTGGATGTTTCAGTTTCTTCTGGTTCAAGAAGTGTCTAGGGAAATAAGCTCATAAACTGTGATTAAAATTTATCTCAAATAGACAACACATTTTCTTATGAGCATTTATGTTTGTGGACCCCCCTTTTCCTTCAGAGGCCTACCATTAAACAATTTTAAAGGTTTAACAAATTCCATTTCAGAGATTTGAATCCTGAGTGATGAAATACCAAATACCTATGTTTAGTTAACTTATGTTTCCAAAGGATTTCTAGTGATTATTATGCTAACCCACAAATTGAAATTATACTGTCCTAGTTTTACATCTGATGGAGTTTTCCCTGGACTTGCCAAGGAGTGGGACAGGTTGCCACTTGGCCTGCAGTAAAAACGTTTGAACGCCTTTTAGAACCTATCTATAGGAAATTTATTTATGTCTAACCTGTGCTAGCTACCCTGCCTCAATTCTTTATTCTTTAGAGATTTTTCGATTCCATAATTATTTGGGGTGGTGAGGGGTGAAGGTCCATCTTCTGTAATTTCTTCAGAGTTGATAATGAGTGCAGTCCTGCCTAGCCAGAGATCGAAAATCTCCCCCTGTCTGACTTGAGGCATCCAGATTTGTTTCAGCAGTGGCATTATTTGCAGGCACTGGCTGGAATTTTTGCATGACCATTATGTGGGCATGAAATTACTGGATTTTAGCTTAATAAAAGGAATAAAATCAGGGCTACATTTTGACAATTGTAGGCAGTGGCTGATTACCTTTTCATACAAAAGCTACCAGACCTGAAGTTATTAGCATAACTTAAATGATAAACTTTAATATCTGTAGCTTTATTATAAGTACAGCTTTTGTATTTCTGGACTATAATAATAGCCTGACAGATTGTTTTAGACTATAATTTGAACTAGGCACTTAAGTAAATTCTACATAAAATTTAAAGGGAAATCTGAAAATGTTTGGAGACTTGTATCCAGAAAGGAATTTATTATGCCTAGATAGTTTATAGAATTTTTTGTATGTATATTTTTTATACCATTTTTGGTGTGCTTATACTATTTTATTATTATTATTATCTTTTTTACTAAAACCTTATTTGTATACCAGTAACCTTTTTATATTTTTTTTGCTTTTTGCTTTTCGCTTTTCTTTTTATTTATTTATAGATAACCTTTTAAGTTATAATTTGTATTTACCTTTTAGTAACTGTTAGGTGAAACATTTAGATTTTGAAACACCTTTAATTCCACTGGAGAGCAGGTTTTAGGAGGAAGAAGTTCAGTATGAGCACAAGGGCTAAAAACTTAGCCTCAGTATTAATTAAGAAATTAATTTGGACCCCAGTTACATTTATATAGACCCAAGGATTTTCTGGGTGGATGGCATATAGAGTGCTGCACTGGGCCATGCTCCTCCCCCTTCAGAATTTACGAAGGAGAACACAGGCTAAGGAAGGGAGGGGAGTGGTCCCCAGAAAGAATTTAAGCTAACCGGTAACACTTTTTATACGCAAAAATTTTTTTACAATCTTAACAACAAAGGGCAGGAATTTTAACAGCAGCCAATGGGTTGGGAGAAAACACCACATAAATAAGAGGAGACATAAGATGACATTGAGAAATATGCGCCAATTAAGTTTTTTAAAAGACCACATGTCCCATTAAACAAAGCACAGTAATTTAACCAGCTTTTTAGCAGATTTAAAGTGACAGACACCTCTTAGCAATTGATAGGTTGGTATACCCCCAACACAGACTAACTATGTGGAGCCTTTTTTTAGCCTCAAGTGTTTACAGAATTTCTTTTACTTGTTTCCACTAACTTTTACCTAACATGTTCGATAAACTCATACCATTCTTTGACATGCTTAAACCTTCTATTTTAGTTCTATGCTTTCTCTAACCAGCCTTTCTATTATAGAACAAAAATGTACTATATAATATTTTTTATATAATTATTTATTTTTTTATCCTTTTTTACTGAAAACATACTTTATATTAACAACTTTTTTTATACATTTTCTAATCTTAGAGCTCTAACCAAAGCAATAAGTTTATATGCAGTGGAAGGGCTTAGATAGGATCCAACGTGGAACAATTAGGGAAATCCAAAGTTATACAAAAGGTACCCAAAAAGCACCTGTTTATTAACATCTTTTATTTATTTTTTTTTTTAGTTAGCTAGCAGGATTCATTTACATGATCCTTTCACCTTTCTCCGGAAAGAAGGTTGACACAGTCCCAGCTCAGATACAACTTGAGAGAAATTTATCATAAGAAGACAACAAAGAAGAATTTTCAAACATCCCCCCTGTCCCAGTCACCCCTCTGAGAAGAGACCCACCAAGCCATGTGGAAACTTGAAATGGCTTTTCAAGTATATATGGGGGCGAGAGGGGTTTAGAGAGGACAAAGGAGGTGAAAACCTTTTTTATTTTGTTTACTGAATTTGCCTTGAACGTTTGCAATTTATTGTTTATATTACATATATTACTTATATATTGGCTATATATATAGCTTATATTGCTTATATTACTTATTTTGGTTGAGGATTCTAGGGTATACTTTTAAAATGAAATGATAGAACTACAGTTAGAAGAAATTTTTTCAAAGCAGTATTTAGAATCTGTAAGCTTTTATACTCACTTTGAAAGTTTTTCCACTGATTTGCTCATGCTCATTAATTCTCTTTGTTCTCAGTTTCCCCTCTGCCGAGAGCCGGGCAGGTCCCGTGCACAGCCCCCCCAGAGCCTTGGCAGGCAGGGCGTGGTGGGACCCGAGGCTGCGAGTGCAGGCTGCAGACCATGGCTCGCACGCTCCACCCCACTCGCAAGGGGTGGGGCAAGTGTCGCGGGCTGCACCTTGGCCGCCAGGGCCGGGCTTTGTTTCCTATGAGGCGGGACTCTGAGCGTCAGCCCTGTTTGGGTGGAATAAAAGATTTGGCCCATGGGGGGAGGGTTATCAGTTACATCCTGCCATTCGAGGATGCAGGGCTGATCTGGGTGGCTATAACGGAGAACAGGAAGATAATATGCTTATTTTGCAAAGCAAAACTTAGTGATTAAGTTCCCTCTGGTGGCCATCTTACATTGAAGGACGGCCATTTTTTTTTGAAACGATTTCAGTCAGATTATCAGCCCTTTTCTTTACGTCCGAGAAATGAGCAGTCATAAGAGTTAGAGGATTTTAGTCAGTCTCTGTCCCATGTTTTCCGTCCACAGTAACACACACACAAACACAGCAGACCAAAAAGACGCCACCAACACAAAAATACGTTTTCCTACGGCCGTGGAGACAGATGAAACCGAACTGAAGGCAAGTCCGCGCCTCTTGGTGCTGGGCTACTTCCAGATATGAGGACAGCACTATCCTCCAAATGGGGCCTGGTGCGTACCCGAAAAATCGGGCATACCAGACGATCCCCTCTCACCGGCCCGTCAGTGCATCCGGGAGCTAAACTGAACACAGGCTGAGTGCATGCTTCTCAGCACTCGACTCCCTTACAGGTACAGGTGAGGACAGACAGCTTCTGCCCTGTCCTCCAGATGGGGGGACCTGGGACATCACCCAGGATCCCCGGCTGGCAGCTTCAGGGTGCGTCTGCCCACACCTTCTTCCAGCCTTACGGGTTAGATATCAATATCCTACAAGAAGCGCACTAACGAACAAGTAACAAACAAGCAGACAGATAGACAAGCTAACGGAACAGGCAGACAGACAGACAATAGAGTGCACTCACCGCCGGCGTCGAGACCCTCCCGGGCCAGGATCTAGGAGGTCTCTCAGATCTTTGTGGAACCTCCAAATGTTAAACCCAAAATTCAAAATCTGAGAGACGACCAAACAGCCAGCTCCGATGCAAACACACGAGGGTCTTTATTCAGGCTCAAGTCTGGGCTCACTCACATTTGAAGCCAATACAGCACTTCAGGGATGAGAGAGAGCCCCGACCCAGGCTAACACGCACCTTTTATACATAATTCTGAAAGGGTGGGGTGGCTTTACAAACTTGTGCACACAGGATTGGATAAAAACTATATGACGCAGTTACAAAGACTTTGATTGGTTGATTTAAGTTCAATTTGCGCAGGCTCAGGCTTAGTTACTTGTGATGGACAAGTAACTGCCAAACGGGCAGAATGGAATGCCAGATAAGCTAGGTTTAGTGAGCAGGCAGGTTTGAAACAACCCCGAGCTTACCAGGAGAGAGACGCCACAGAGACTACCACAATTTAAGCAAAGGAATGTCCGGAAGGGGCTTATTGCTTAACATTCACACACTGCTAGCAGCAGTTGCAGAATTCATATAGTAATAGTTCTTTTTTGAGATTTTTTTGAATCTCTTGGGTCTCTCATGTGCTCCACCCTCTCTATTCACCCATTCTTGCTCCAGGTGACATTTCTTTGTTTGTTTCCCTGAATGAAAAACTCCTTAAAGTGAAATTTTTTGCTGATATGGAAGGAGTGAACAAAAAAAGTACAGAAGCACTAAACAGCATCAAAAATGAATGAGTGTAAAAACTATTTTGAGCTTTGGAAAAAGCATCTCAAAATAAAAAGCCGGGCTCAGTGGCTCAGCCTATAATCCCACGCCTTTGGGAGGCTGAGGTGAGTGGATTGCCTGAGCCCGTGGGTTCTAGACCCCGCCTGGGCAGTGAGACCTCATCTCTACAATAAATCAAAAAATCAGCCGGGCGTGGTAGTGCATGCCTGTGATTTCAGCTACTTGGAAGGCTGAGGCGGAAGGATTGCTGGAACCCAGCAGGCGAGGCTGCGGTGGCCGGGAGCGCCACTGCACTCCAGTCTGAGCGACAGAGTGAGACTCCGACTCAAAAAAAAGAAAAAAGAAGAAAAGAAAAAGTGTCTCAGTATGTATGTTGCATCAAACGGAGAGTACTTTGAAGTTGACTGAAGTTTAAACATGTAAGAGTAAGCACCTTTTAAATAAATACATTCTGTTTTGGGGGGATCCCCTCATCAGTGACTTTGGCTTGAAAGTATTCTGTTATTGTCAGAAGGTTTGTGTGACTGCATTTTGAAATTTCATGAGATTGGGTGTATTTTTGTAGGGAATCAGGATGTGTGTATATATTTAAGTATTTATGTGGTTGTGGTTAGAGAGTGTGATTTTGTGTTAATGTTTATAGATTGTGATTTCATTCAGGTTTTTGTTGGTGTATATGTATTGAGGGCATGAGAAATTCTGAGTGTATAACCAGGCATCTGGTAGGTTTATAGGGGGTTTATGTGAGTGAGAATTTTCAGAGTTCCATGGCACTGTATAGTTGTGACTGTGTATATCAGGAGCTGTGGGGAGTCTTGTTTATATCTGTTGATTTTGGGGCTATGTCTTTGGGTTTTTTTTGAACTGGGGGTGTACTGTGGGTGTGTATATTTGGGTATCTGGATACTTCAGCTTGTGTAATTGAGAGATGTGATTGTATTCAGGAAATGGAGTGTCTGTGTGTCCATTTTTCTTCTGTGAGTGTATAGTGTGTAGTGTATACTTCTACTGAGAGAGTATGTGTATCTGGGAGAAGTTACATTAGGATGCTTTTGAGGTGACAGTGTACTATGCATGCATGGTTTATGGTGTGATAGAATTTATGGCTGTTTATCAAGAGGAGTGCTTGAGGGGAGATTTTTTTTGAATGTGTATATTTGTGGCCTTGGGAGGGTTAGGGGTGCTAGGGTATAATGGTGAAATGTGTGTACACTAAAGGGTTATGTGTGTTGGGAAATGATAGCTAGATTGTGCCTGAGGTTGCTGATGTGTATTTCTGGAGAGAGTTGGGAGGCTTTGTGGGTTTGGGTGTTTGTGTTGAAACACCAAGGTATTCTGGGAATATGGATTCCTTAAGTGTGTAATTTGGGGTTCTGAGTCTGTGTGTTTTTTTGATATTATCTATATGTTAGTGATCAGGGTGCATCTGATTGTGTCAGGTATTGTAAAAATTGTTTGTATGTATTGCAGATGCAGCAGTATGACTTAGGTTAGTTGGGTATGTGTATTTCTAGTAAGAGGATCAAGTCTACAGGTTCGCAGGGGATTTGATGATGTTGATGCAGGGTGTAGTTCTGGCAACCAGTAGAGTCGAGTGTGTGTGTGTGTGCGTGTGTGTGTGTGTGTGTTGTGTGTGTGTGTGTGTATGTGTGTATTCAAGGAGTATAGTGGATATAGGAATGCCTTAGTATACAAAGGGGGAATTTAGATATAGCTCACATATTTGAGTACATGAGGGATGACTGATGTGTGTTTTGGGGTATGGGGTGGGTATACTTATTAGAAGGTAAGGTTTTGTGTATTCAGGGGCTGTGGCGATGGGATGATTTGTGTATGTGCTTTTGGTGAGGTGAGAGTCGTGTGTCCTGTGTCTTTTTTATGTGTGAGGTATTGTCTGAGAGCCTGAGCAACAGGGTATGCAAAGGTCACTGTGACTGGGTGGTGTTATGTTTTGGGGATTGCAAGGGGGCCTCAGGGGCAGACTTTTGATTGTGAGGCTCTCCTCTATGAACTGATCCTTGTTTTATTTGATTGTGTGTTTTGCTCAAACTTGTCCCAGTCTCTCTGTAGGGCAATGACTCTGCTGGACCGATCA
>JAPVLO010004546.1:0-14710 GCA_027257055.1 Cephalopachus bancanus | reverse complement strand
CTATTGAATGATTCATTCTACAAGGACCAAATACCCAGAATATACAAGAAACTCAAACAATGGAGTAGCAAAAATAATCTCATGATAAATGGACAAAGGACATGAATAGACACGTGTCAGAAGAAGACATACAAGTAACCAACAGGTATGTGAAAAAATGTTCAACATCCTAATGGTCAGAGAAATGTAAATCAAATCTACAATAAGATATTCTCTTACCTCAGTCAGAGTGGCTATTATTAAAAAAGACAAAAAATAACAAATATTGGTGAGGATGTAAAGAAAAAGGAATTCATGGAGTCTGCTGGTGGGAATGTAAACTAGTTTAGCACTATGGAAATTTCTCAAAAACCTAAAAAATAGAATTACCATTTGATTCAGCATTCACACTACCAGGTATCTGCACACACACACAAAATAAATTAATATATGCCTGCACTTGTAGGTTTATTGCAGCACTATAACAAAAGCAAAGATATGAAATCAACCTGCATATCCATCAATGGATGAATGCATGAAGAAAATGTGAGATATATATATATATATATCTCCACACACAATGGATAGTATTCAGCCATAAAAAATAAGAAAATTATGACATTTGTAGAAACATGGATGGAACTGCAAGTCTTTATCTTAAGTGAAATAACTAGGCACAGAAAAAGAAATATCATATATTCTCACTTACGTGGGAGTTAAAAAATTTGAACACATGGAGCTAGGGAATGCAAGGGTAGACAACAGAGACTGGGAAGAGTGAGGGAGGAAAAAGAAAGGATGAAACAAACTAAGTTGACAGGTATGAACATATAGTAAGACAGAAGAAGTGGATTCGATATTTAATAGCAGAGTAGGGTGACTACTTAACAGAAATGTATTGCACTCAGGTGATGGACAGGCTAAATATTCTAATTTTGTCACTACACATTATATACTAGTAACAAAATTTCTCATGTACCCTATACATTTGTACAAATAAAAAAGGGAAAGAGAAAAAGTATTTGAAGAAATAATAGCTAAAAAATCCCAAATATGGTAGAAAATATTAATTTATTAATTCAAGATGCTCAACCAATCTCAAGTGTGAGAACATACAAAGCACTTTAGTCATATTTCTGACAGTGAAGAGAAAATATTGAAATAGCAAGAGAAAAAAATGACACATTATATAGAATGGAAAAATGATACAATTAATGACAACATTCTCACCAGAAAATCTGTAAGGCAAAGGCATTGAAAATGACATATTGGCCAGGCTTGGTGTCTCAGCCTGTAATCCCAGTGCTTTGTGAGGCCGAGTTGAGTGGATTGCCTGAGCCCACAGGTTCAAGACTTGCCAGGGCAACTTGGCAAGTCCTCATCTCTACAATAACTTTTAAAAAATCAGCCGGGCATGGTACCATGTGCCTGTAATTCTGGCTACTCGGAAGGCTGAGGCAGAAGGATCGCCGGAGCCCACCAGGTCAAGGCTGCGGGGTCGAGGCTGTGGTAGCTGGGAGCGTGCCACTACACTCAGGTCTGGGCAACGGGTGAAACTCCAACTCCAAAAAAAAAAGAAAAAAAAAAAGAAAAAAAAGAAAATGACATATTAAAAGATGAAAAAAAAATGTCCTGATGACCAGTAATATCATATCCAGCAAAAGCGCACCTCAGTAATAAAGGAAAAATGAAGACATTTTCAAATAAATAAAATTGTAGATAATGTGGTTAGCAAACCTGTGCTGTAAGAAATATTAAGTCCTTCAGACTGAAAAAAATGAAACTTGGCTATACAAGAAAGAATGAAGAGCACTGAAATAGCAATCATTGGTTAAATACAAAAGATTATACATATACTTTTTTATTTTTTAATAATAGCATACGCATGGGTGAAATTATGATAATGTGTTGGTAGACTTACATAAATGCAATTAAACCACTGCAAATTTTCTTAACTGAAAATAATTCAATGCTTAGTTTAAGTAGATTGTGCTAAAATACATGCTGCAATCCCTAGACCAACAACTAAAATAATAGTGCAAGAAAAATAGTTCTAGAGTCAATAGTTATACCCATGTTATACTTGTGTCCATGCGTATCTCACTCATCTTATTTATTTATTTTTAATAGAGACAAGGTCTCACTATGTTGGTCAGGTTGGTCTCCAACTTCTGGCCTCAAGCAATCCTCCTACCTAGGCCTCCCAAAGTGTTAGGATTACAGGCGTGAACCATCATGCCTAACCTTACTCACCTTTTAGATCTTCCTAACCAATGCAGGGCACCACATATAGAATGGTAATTAAGGGAGAGGGCTCTTGAGTCTACTTGTCACTGTGTCTCCAACAGACTGCGCTTTCCTTCCTTCTTTCCTTCCTTCTTCTTTCTTTCTTTCTTTCTTTCTCCTTTCTTTCTTTCTTTCTTTCCTTCTTTCTTTCTCTCTTATTTATTTATTTATTTATTTTAAAGATGTAGGTACAATTCAGAGTTAGGTATGCAAATGTTGATTATGCCGGTACCCTTGTTGATGAGGTGTGCCCTTCCCCCTTAGCAGTTTCTCTCAACTGACAATCCTTTCTTATAGTATTATGATAATTGTTTAAGGTTCGCTTATGAGTGAGAACATATGGTACTCTCTTCTTTGATCCTGTGATAGATCACTGAGTATGATCAACTCTAAATCCATCCTAGGTGCTGTGAAGTTCGCATGCTTGTCCTTCCTTTTGGCTGCATAATATTCCATTGTGTATATGCACCATGTTTTTTATAATACAGTCCAGCTTTGATGGACAGCATGGTTGGTTCCATGTTTTTGCTATTGTAGTCTTTCTTTCTTACCTTTTTTTTTGAGACAAGCTATCACTCCTTCGACTAGGCTGGAATGTGGTGTTGTGATCATGGTGCACTGTAGTCTCGAACTCCTGGGCTCAAACAATCCTCCTACTTCAGCTTCCGAATGTGTTGAGGTTACAGGTGTGAGCCTCTACACCTAGTCTTTTAGTTTTTTGAGTTGGAATCTCGCTGTGTCACCCAGGCTGGAGGGCAGTGGCGTGCTCCCGGCCACTGCCACCTCAACCTACTGGGCTCCAGCGATCCTTCCGCCTCAGCCTTCCAAGTAGCCAGAACTACAGACGTATGCTACCATGTCCAGCTAATCTAGCCAAACTTTTTTTTGAATCAGAGTCTCACTCTGTCACCCAGGCTGGAGGGCAGTGGCATGCTCCCGGCCACCTCAGCCTGGCTGGGCTCAGTGATCCTTCTGCCTCAGCCTTCCAAGTAGCCTGAACTATAGGCACACGCTACCACCTCTGGTTAGTTTTTGATTTATTGTAGAGATAAGGTCTTGCCAAGTTGCCCGGGCAGGTCTCAAACCCACGGGCTCAGGCAATCCCCTCGCCTCGGCCTCCTAAAGTGCTGGCATTACAGGCTGAGCCACTAAGCCCGGCCTGGTCTATTTTGTATGCTTTAATTTTCTTATCTGAAAATCATAAATAATAATAATCTTTAAATGTGTGTTAAATTCATATAATGAAGTTAGTCAATATCTGGTTGAATGCATTTTCAAAATTGCCTTTATTACTTTATTAAATCAGTTCATGAGTAAGGACATAGATTGGAGGTGTAGATATTTACACCATTTCTATATTAGAGAAATGTGTACTTTAAGAGTGATGAATCAGAGAAAGTGATTAACCTCTGTGAACTTTTGGGACAATTTGAGGCTTCACGACAATCTGAGAGTGGAATGTAGAAACCTGGGTGCAGATATCGCAGCATTGTGGGGAAAAGAAAGAGGATGGAAATAAAAAGTAAAACTTTTTTTTAAAAAAAGATTGATTGCCCGCCCCGGCGCCCCCGCCTCCCGCCCCGGCGCCCCCGCCTCCCGCCCCGGCGCCCCCGGCGGCCCCGGCCCCCCGGGCGCCCCGGCGCTCGGCCCGCGCAGCTCATCACAACCCGGCCCGAGAGGAGATCCACACAAATCGGCTTCAAGGAAGATCTGCAGGGATTGCTGCCAAATCTCCTGTGTCTGAGATTGTGCTGCTGGCTCGCGTGGGGCTTCTGTGCCTGCTCGGAGGCAGGCAGCCATCTTGTTCCTGTCCGGCCCCACCCCCTCTGGGGCGAGCAGATGAGATAGCACCACCTGCTGGCGACTCAAGGTAACAACACCGAAACGGGAGAAATAAGCCTGATAAAGACATAGACCAAACTGCTGAAGGAAGGTTGAACTGAACTGTCCTTCACAGCAGATCAGGGGCAATTGACTCTAACTGCAAACTAATTCACCAGCTTGAAAAGAAAACTAGAAATCAGACCTGAAAGGACATTGGACTTAAACGAAAGGTCTCAGAGTGTGCTTCATTGATTCTATTAGTTTAATGACTTATTGCTATTCCTACAGTATTGTTCCCCTTTTTGCTCTTTTCCTTTTCCTTTTCTTCTCTTTCCTTCTGTCTGTAAACCATGTCTTTGTATAGAGGAACAGCACACCAATAAGGTGGTTGGATAGCGGGTATGTTAGCATCACGATATGTTTTATTTGTGGTTGTATGAGAGTTGGTTCGACTGTAGCTGTGGTCCATCGTTTTTAGCTGTTTCAGTATAGACCTCTCTCTCTATTTGTTGGCACACTCGTTAGTTTCCCCCCTTACTCCTCTATCTCTCCACACCCCTCTTCAACCCACTATCTGCTCCATTCTCTCCCCCTGCTAACCACATTTTATTTCAGGGAGTAAACCTACACCCCCACTGCATGGACAGACTCCAGGGCAGTGGGAAGTGGGTTCCACATTATCCACACGCCTGTCAGCGAACACCAGGACCTGCAGACAGATTTTGAATCACAGCTCTCCCTTAAATACATCTCAAAACTGCAAAAAGGACCACCTCCAACCTACAGTGCAACTTCAAAATTGAACAAAGTAAGACGACATACATAAAGAATGGGAGATTGAACGAACAGAAGAAAAACCAGTCCCTTTACCCCTGAAAAACAAAATTAAAGAAGACGGTGACGTGGTGGGAAGGAAGAAGTAGGGAAGTGGAAAAACCGCACAAATGAAGAAAAACCAAAAGAAGAATATAGGTCTTACACAGACCCCTGGGAGATCAGACAATGAGAAAACAGATTCTGGAACACAGACAATGAAGAGTCCCCAGAATGACTGGCTACATGCAACAAACCCAGACATCAAAACATTAATGGAGAGAATTAAAAAAATTGAGGAGAGACAAGAGGAAAATAGGAAGGAGCTGTTGTCAGAAATGACAGCAGTAAAGAATACTGTGATGGAAATGAACAACAGACTAATAAGCATGGAAAGCAGAATCAGCCAAGCAGAAGAAAGAATCTCAGAGCTCGAAGACCAAAACACAGAACTAACCCAAACTGTCAAAAGCATAGAAAAGAAGCTCAAAAAGACAGAACAAAACCTGCAAGAGATGAATGATCACTTCAAGAGACCAAACCTGAGAATAATTGGGCTTCCTGAGGCAGAAAGAGAAACAGAAGCCACACTGGAACAAACATTCCATGAAATCATTCAAGAAAACTTCCCTCATCTCAGTAAAGATGAAAAAATTCAAACACAAGAGATTCAGAGAAACCCTGCAAGACAACAAACGAGAAGACCAACTCCCAGACACATAATAATTTGCCTAAACAAAGTAGCTATGAAAGGAAAAATCCTAAAGGCAGCAAGAGAAAAAGGCCAGACTACCTACCAGGGAAAACCAATCCGAATAGCAGCAGATTTATCCACAGAAACCCTTCAGGCCAGGAGAGCCTGGAGCCCTATCTTCAAAGTACTAAAAGAGAAACAATTTCAACCAAGAATAACCTACCCAGCTAAATTAAGCTTCATTAGTGAGGGAGAATTAAAATCTTTTCCAGACATCCAATCCCTAAGAACCTACGCTGCCACCAGACCACCGCTACAAGAAACACTCAAGAAAGTACTGAACACAGAAGAAAAAGAAAAAAGAACATCAGCATTCTTCACAAGAGTACAGGCAAAAGATTAAAAACACACCTGAACCAACTCCAAAACCCAAAGAAAGACAACAAATAAACAGTAACAACTCTGTAAGAACCTTATGACAGGGATCAACTCTTGCATTTCAATTATTAGCCTAAATGTGAACGGACTAAATGCACCACTGAAAAGACATAGATTGGCAAAATGGATAAAATATCGTCAGGCAACAATCTATTGCCTTCAAGAGACTCACCTCACTAGAAAGGACACCCACAGACTCAAGGTAAGAGGATGGGAAACAATCTTTCAGGCGAACGGAATACAAAAGAAAGGAGGAGTAGCCATCTTAATTTCAGACAAAATATCCTTCAAACTATTAAAAATCAAAAAAGATACAGAAGGTCACTTCATAATGATAAAAGGTTCAATCCATCAACAAGAAATATCTATCCTAAACATATGTGCACCCAACATAGGTGCACCAACTTTCATAAAGCAACTTCTTGGAAAACTAAAGAAAGATATTGACTCTACCACTATCATAACTGGGGACTTTAATACCCACTCACAACCCTAGACAGATCATCAGGACAAAAAATCAGCAAGGAGATCCGGAACCTCAATGTGACCTTGGACCTAATGGACTTAATTGATACTTACAGAACACTCCATCCAAAGACACAGAATACACATTCTACTCATCACCACATGGAACATATTCTAAGATCGACCACATACTCGGCCATAAATCAAGTACAAGCAAATTTAAAAGGACCGAAATTCTACCAAACACCTTCTTGGACCACAGTGGAATAAAAATAAATATTGACACCAACAAAGTCCCCCCAAAACCCACAAAGACATGGACACTAAACAGCATGATGCTAAACAACTCCTGGGTCAATGACGAAATCAAAACAGGGATCAAAAGATACCTGGAAACAAATGAAAATGAAGAAACATCTTACCAAAATCTCTGGGATGCCCTGAAAGCTGTAGCAAGAGGGGAATTTATATCCCTACAAACACACATGAAGAAAATGGAAGGAACAGAAATTCACAACCTAACAAGCCACCTAAAGAAGCTGGAAAAGCAAGACCACAAAAACCCTAATTTCAGCAGAAGAATCCAGATCACCAAAATAAAAGCCCAAATCCAGGACATAGAAGACAAAAAGATAATTGAAAAAATCAATGAAACAAAAAGCTGGTTCTTCGAAAGAATAAACAAGATCGATGGTCCCCTAGCTAGACTGACCAAGAAAAAACGAGAAAAAAAACAAATAAGCATAATCAGAAACACAAAAGATGAAGTCACATCTGACCCTGAAGAAATACAAAAGATCATTAGAGACTACTATGTACATTTGTATGGAAACAAACTTGAAAACCACAAGGAAATGGAGGACTTTCTGACATCACACAATCTACCTAGGTTGGAACAAGAAGAAATTGAGACCCTAAATAGACCAATTACAATCAAGGAAATCGATTACATAATAAGAAAACTTCCTACAAAAAAAGCCCTGGTCCAGATGACTTTCCAGCAGAATTCTACAAGACATTCAAGGAGGAGCTGATACCAATCCTACTGAAGGTATTCCAGGCGATTGAAAAAGATGGAACGGTCCCCAAATCATTTTATGAAGCCAACATCACACTGATACCCAAGCCAGGTAAAGATCCAACAAAGAAAGAGAACTACAGGCCAATATCTTTGATGAACATAGATGCTAAAATTCTCAACAAAATCCTAGCAAACAGGATTCAACAATACATCTCAAAAATCATTCACCATGACCAAGTAGGCTTCATTCCTGGCATGCAAGGCTGGTTCAACATTCGTAAAACCATAAATGTAATTAAATACATCAACAGATGTCAAAACAAAAACCACATGATCATATCATTAGATGCAGAAAAAGCTTTTGATAAAATCCAGCACCGCTTCTTGATAAAAACCCTTGAACATCTAGGCATACGGGGAACATACCTCAAAATAATAAAAGCCATCTACGAGAAACCTACAGCCTGCATACTCCTAAATGGACAAAAATTGGAACCAATTCCCCTGAAAACTGGAACTAGACAAGGATGCCCACTCTCTCCCCTCCTGTTCAACATAGTATTGGAAGTCCTGGCTAGAGCAATCAGAGAAGACGAGGTAATCAGAGGTATTCAAATAGGAAAAGAGGAAGTCAAGTTATCTCTCTATGCAGATGATATGATGGTGTACCTTGAAAACCCAAGAGAATCTGTTAAAGCCCTCCTTACATTGATAAAGGCCTTTGGCAAAGTCTCAGGATACAAAATAAATGTACAAAAGACAATCGCATTTCTCTACACCAATAATAAACAAACAGAAACCCAAATAAAAAACACAATTCCATTCACAATAGCCACAAAAAAAATGAAATACCTTGGCATCTTCCTAACCAGAGACGTGAAAGACCTTTACAATGCAAATTACAAAACACTGCTCAAAGAAATCAAAGCTGACATGAACAAGTGGAAAAATATCCCATGCTCATGGATCGGAAGAATCAACATTGTGAAGATGTCCATCTTACCTAAGGTAATCTACAAATTCAATGCAATACCCATTAAATTACCAATAACATTCTTCTCTGACCTAGAAAAAACAACACAGGAATTCATATGGAAACACAAACGCCCAAGAATAGCCAGAACAATCCTCAGCAAAAAAAACAAAGCAGGTGGTATCACAATACCAGACTTCAAACTTTACTATAAAGCTACAATCATCAAAACAGCTTGGTATTGGTACAAGAACAGGCATATAGATCAATGGAACAGAATTGAGATTCCAGAAGCAAAACCTCAATTCCTCAACCAAGTCATCTTCGACAAAGCCCCCACCACCTACCAATGGGGTGAGGAGAACCTATTCAGTAAATGGTGCTGGGAAAACTGGTTGACCACATGTAGAAGATTGAAACAGGACCCCTATCTATCCCCATGCACAAAGGTTAACTCCAAATGGATCAGAGACCTAAATGTAAAACCTCAAACCATAAGAACCTTAGAAAAGGAAGGAAGTACTCTCATGGAAATCGGAACGGGCATCCAATTCCTGTACAAAACCCGAAACCCACAGGACTTAAGAGAGAAGATAGACAAATGGGACCTTATTAAACTGACAAGCTTCTGCAAAGCCAAAGAAACCATCAAGAGAGTAGGGAGACAGCCTACAGACTGGGAAAAAGTATTTGCCAACTCTAGGTCTGACAAAGGCTTAACATCCTGGATCTACAAGGAACTGAAACGTACTGAAAAGAAGAAAACAAGCAACCCCATTATAAAATGGGCAAAAGATATGAACAGACACTTCACAAAAGAAGACATTCGAGCAGCCAACAAACACATGAAGAAATGCTCAACCTCACTAATCATCAGGGAGATGCAAATCAAAACCACACTGAGATATCACCTAACTCCAGTCAGAATGGCAATTATCAACAACTCAAAAAATAACAGCTGCTGGAGAGGCTGTGGTGAAAAGGGAACACTTCTACACTGTTGGTGGAGTGTAAGCTAGTGCAACCTCTGTGGAAAGCAGTGTGGCGATTCCTGAAAGCTCTAAATATTGACCTTCCTTATGACTCTGCAATCCCCCTACTGGGAATATACCCTGAAGAACACAAATCATTCTATAAAAAAGATACCTGTACACGTATGTTTATCGTAGCGTTATTCACAATAGCAAGAACCTGGAAACAACCATGCTGCCCATCAAAAGAGGACTGGATTAAAAAATGTGGTACATATACACGATGGAATACTACGCAGCCATGAAAAAGAACAAAATCATGAATTTCGCAGCTACCTGGATGGAACTAGAGTCTATAATACTGAGTGACCTCTCACAGAAACAAAGATCAGAATATCACATGTTTTCACTCATATAATGGACCTTGAACATCCAATGTAATACTATAAGAAAATGACTGATGGTACTGGGAAATTATGGGGGGGATGGGATTAACAGTAGCTAATATCTATCTGGGACTGGGAAAACACCTCTTATCAATAGGGTGCCTGAATGAAACGTAATTGTACACCTAACCCTTAACTGTACCCTACAAAACGATAATAAAAAATACTGATTATAAAAAAAAAAAGATTGATTATGGCCATTCTTAGTGGGGTTAGGTGATATCTCAATTTGGTTTTGATTTGCATTTCTCTGATGATGAGTGAACACTTTTTCATGTGCCTGTTGACTGCCTGTATATTCTTTTGAGAAGGGTCTATTCATGTCCTTTGCCCACTTTTTAATGGGGCTGCTTTTTTTTTCTTTCAGCTCATTTGAGTTCCTTGTAGATCCTAGATGTTGGGCCTTTGGCAGATATAAAGTTGGCAAATATTTTTTCCCATTCTGTGGGCTGTCTCTCTGCTCTCTTGATGGTTTCTTTTGCTTTGCAGAAGCTTGTCAGTAAGATTTGCCTGGAAAACTATAGTAGACAAGTGAGAATATAGAAAAACTGACCTTGAGAGAGTCAGGGTATTCTGTAGAATATCTTTGAAACCAGGCACATATGTGATATAGTCACATCAAGCTCTTGAGGCAACAGTAAGGAAAAGGTGAATTCCTGGATTAATTTTAAGTTATACATCTTATTGTACTCATTTAAAAGCATGCATCCTGAGTTCTGTAATCTTGGACAGGCCACTTCAATTCTATCAGGCTCATTTTCGTCTTCTGTAAAATGTAACTATTAACTCTATCTCACAAGGTTATTTTGAGTTTTAGAAGAGATTCGACACGTGAAAATAATTAATTTAGAACATAATAGTATACTTATTGTTTAAGTCACGATCCCAGCATCACTTTACTCACATTCTTTGTTCTGTTTTCTCCCAAAGGATATTCCCAACTAATGACAAGAAGAGCAATTAGATATGCTTCTTGAAACAGCACCCATTGGGACTGTGGAATCCTCAGAGGGAGAGAAGCTATTTGGATGGAAGCAGATATGATTCATCACTTGGGGCTAGAAGTGTGAAAGGAGGTTTATTGGTATCACTGGGGGACATAATTCTGCTCAGAAAAGGAGATTCTGAGATGCACTGTAGGTGTTTCTTCGGCAGGCTAGCCACCTGGGAGGCAGTCTAGTACATGGGTATGGAAAAACAGGACTTATTCTCACTGCAAGCTTCTTTGGGTTGAGGGGAGAATTCTCCCAGGCTGTATTTCTCTTATGCTTTGGTTCAGAGCACAGTTTTGGGAGGCAGCAGTGCCTGCTGGTTGAGCTTCAAGCTGAGGAATACCTGCTGCAAAACCTGCCCTTAGCCCTGATGATGATGATTCCTTTGGTGTTCAGCATAGACTCATGTGTAAAAGGAGCCTGCCCTACTCAGCCCAAGAAATTTGGAAAGGGTAAAATGACTCGGAAGAGAGTCATCATTACATGGTGGAAATCAAGTTAGACTAGGACTTACCACATTTGTTCTCTAGTCCTGGTTCTGTGTGACTTCAAAAAAGTCATTTCACCTCTCCTGACCGTTATTACCTGATTTATAAAATAATATCTGTCAAGCCCCTCTACCTTAACCCAAAATTCTAATAGGCAAGATGTATGTGTCCATATGTGTAATCTTATGTGGCAGTGTATGTACAAAGCCAGTATGAACATATATGTAGTGTATGCATCTACGAACTTGTGTGCTATTTGAATATAAGTGTTTGCAGTGTATGTGCATGCCTGATATATCCGTGCATATGGTTATTGATAGCAAATGTGCAATGGATGGTTTTGAATGTATAACATCTGCGTAATTATGTGCTCTTATACACATAGTACATATATGCTTGTGTGAAAGTGTGTGCATGTGAATGTGTGTGAGCATTGTGTATGTGTATATGCACATGCATGCATGTGAAAATGGAGCCATGCATTTGTGTCTGCTGTGATGAATACCCTTCAGAAGTTTAACTGCAGTCTAAATCAGAATTTCTTTTTCAAGTTACAACAGGCACAAGACAAATCCTTCTCATCCAGACTTTTAAAGAAGCTAAGCATTTTCTGGCAAGGTGGAAGAAATCAGCAAATCTAACAGAGATGTCACTCAGAATGGGGCAGGTCAATGTGACCTCCTGGAGAGGTTTTGTCTTCCTGGGTTTCACCAGTTTTGGAGAACTACAACTCCTGCTCTTCGCTTTGTTCTTCTGTCTGTATCTTGTCACCCTGACCAGCAATATCTTTATTATTGTCATCATCAGGCTGGATAGCCATCTGCACACCCCCATGTACCTTTTCCTTTCCTTTCTATCTTTCTCAGAAACCTGCTACACTTTGGGCATCATCCCCAGGATGCTCTCTGACCTGGCTCTGGGGGTTCAGACTATCTCTTACATGGGCTGTGCTGCCCAGATGTTCTTTTCTGGCTCATGGGCCTGTGACAACTGTTTCCTTCTGTCTGTAATGGGCTTTGACAGGTATGTGGCCATCTGTACCCCACTGCACTATGCAAGTCGCCTGAATCCTACCCTCTGTTCCCAGCTGGTTGGTATCTCCTTCTTGAGTGGATACCTCTCTGGGCTGGGAATGACACTAGCTATTTTCTGCCTCTCTTTCTGCAGCTCCCATGAAATTCAACACTTTTTTGTGACACCCCACCAGTGCTGAGCCTAGCCCGTGGGGATACAGGCCTCAGTGAGCTGGGAATTCTCATCCTCAGTCTGCTGGTCCTCCTGTCTCCTTTTTCATCATTACCATCTCCTATGCCTACATCCTGGCAGCAATCCTGAGGATCTCCTCTGCTGAGGGGTGGAAGAAGGCCTTCTCCACCTGTGCCTCACACCTCACCATGGTCATTATTCACTATGGCTGTGCCTCCTTCATGTACTTAAGACCCAAAGCCAGTTACTCCCTTGAGCGGGATCAGCTTATTGCTGTCACCTATACTGTGGTGACACCTCTCCTTAACCCTATTATTTACAGTCTAAGGAATTGGGCTGTGCAGACAGCTCTGAGAAATGCTTTTTGTGGACACTTGCTGGGTAAAGGATGAAGGCTAGCTCAAAGGAACACTCTCTTCCACACAGGCTGTGCATAGATCAGGAACCCAGGCTAACTGGCCAGATATTCAAGACCTCAGGACAAAGCTACTTCAGCCCCAGTCTCCTGAAAAGGCCCCACTTTGCCTCCTGCCTTTCCGCAGGCTGTTTGGAAATGCAAAGGCAAGGCTTCCTTCTCTGCTCACTGTACACAATTCAACAATGAGCTCAAAATATGGATTTTCACTTTTAGCCTCAGATGCCACTTTTAGTTTCTGAAAACCATGAAGAATGAAGTTTCTGGCTGTGCACGGTGGCTCGTGTCTGTTATCTCAGCACTTTGGGAGGCTGAGGGGAAAGGATTGCCTCAGCCTAGGAGTTCTGGACCAGCCTGGGGAATATGGCCGGACTTTGTCTCTACAATAAGTCAAAAAATTAGCTAGACATCCACCTGTAGTCCCTGTGGCTCATCAGAAGGCCAAGGCAGAAGGATCACCTGGGCCCAGCTGATTGACATTATGACAGCCATGACCATGCCACTGCACTCCAGCCTTGCCCACAGAGTAAGACCCCAACTCAACAGAAAAAAAAAGAATTAAGTGTCTTAATTAAGATTCTTCCAATTTTTTTTCACTGAGCTGAACAAAATGAAGTTTGATTAGCTCAAGTTCAAGGTGGGGCTGGCAGAAGCTCATCAGGTATACTGTGGAGAGTTCTAAAATCATTATATAATTAGACTCTATGACCTGTAATGTTTCTCCAAGATATGAAATTAAGTAAATTAAGTAAATCTCAACTTGGTGGGTTAGTTTAATGCCTTGTGAAATGAACAGGTAAGTTATTCTCTTTTGTCTTTCTCTTCCTGAGTGTCTTTTACCCTTTTATATAATTGCCCTTAGTATCTCTGACTGATGATTACTTTGCCTGCCTTGTTTTAATTGACTATTCAAAATGAGTATATTCTATTTCAGAAAATATATTTTCTTTCTATTTTCCTTGATAATTGCTGATGTTCTCTGGCTGTCTCATAATCTTGTGTGTCATAGACTCTTCTCACTTGGTCACTCTTCAACCTAGATAACATCCTTTGAATAGCTCTTGTATTTCACAATTTGACATACATGGTGCCAGCCATTCTTAGGGATAAAAAAAGTGTAACAACCTCATACAGGATAACAGTGCAATTAACTTACAAGGCTGTAAGGTAGGAGTTTGAATGCAAACTCTTCAACTTTGTAACTGTGCAACTCTCAAGTTATTTAACCTGTCTTGCCTCTTCCTTTTGCAACTCCTGCTCCAGTTCCTAAAACCCCAAATCACAGACAGTGGGGCTCACACCGAAGGCTTTTCTTTGATATTAAAAAAAACTGATTTATAGACTCAACTGCATATCTTCCTTCTCTAAAATCTAAGCTGTCTTCCACAGGCATGTGCCTATGTGTCCATGGTTCATACAGCCCACCTCTTCTCACCTCCAAAGTGTGAAGATAGCTCATGATGCTTCCCATAAGTACTTGTCAAATCTCTAAGACCAAGCCCAGTAAAAAATAAGCTACTAATAGAGGGAAATCTTTTCTCTTGTTAATCTTTTTTTAGGTGAAATTTAATTTAAATTTAATTTAAAAGCAACTTAAAGTTGCCTTGAGTAGAAAGAGTTGCCACTTAAGGTGGTAATATTAGAGTGGGATTCTTCTGTTAAGCTGTTTTATATTTCATAGCTTCAAAAATGAACATTA
>JAPVLO010004545.1:0-16039 GCA_027257055.1 Cephalopachus bancanus | reverse complement strand
TTGTGGAGAGACAGTGGGTGCCCCATTGGAGACAGGTTACCAGGACGAGTATGGCACTATGGCAAGCAGCAGCCTGAGTGCAGGCCCCCTGGGAATGGCTTTTGCTCCAGAAGGTTCCATTAAGGCACCCTGACCACTGGGGTCTCCACCTCCCCCTCATGCCAGAGACTGCCACAAGTCCTAGGGGAAACTGAGCCCTGGTTCCTTTGACCTCCTCCTTAACCTGCAGGAGGAATTTTCCACGAAGTGTTGACAGTCTGTGACAGGTTCTAGCAGCTTCTTTCAGATCATTTCTGAAGGATATGTGCACACTTTTTCTTTTTTTTTGAGTTGGAGTCTCACTGTCACCCAGACTGGAGTGCAGTGGCCCAGCGTCAACCTGCTGGGCTCTGGCGATCCTTCCGCCTCAACCTTCCAAGTAGCCAGAACTACAGGCGCGTGCTACCACGCCTGGCTGATTTTGTACTTATTGCAGCGATGAGGTCTCGCCGAGTTGCCCGGGTGAGTCTCAAACCCACCGGCTCAGGCAAACCACTGCCTCGGCCTCCCAAAGTGCTGAGATTAGAGGCTGAGCCACTGAGCCCAGCCTAGGTGTACATATTTCTTGGGTATTTTCCAGCTGCTGATTAGCAGCATTCTCGTTTCCCTGAATCACAGAAGATGGAAAAACCCACAGTGGCTCTTCCCTTCGCTCGTAGAAAAGAACTCTTTCCTATTGATAAACACTCGGGATGCCAGAATAGCTGTGGGCGTATCAGCTTCTGAGTGTTTCTGGACGGCATCTCTGCTAGGACTCTCATGACAGGGCTCCTGGGAGTTCTGTGCCCACACAGCCATGCGGGGCTGAGATGATCTCTGTTCATACAGCCCCCAGACGCTCGGTCAGGGCCTTTATTTCATGTTTGGCTGGCTTACACATAGGAGTGTTTACCTGATACAAGCTTAAGGTTTCTTTCTTCTTAGCAACTTCTTACATTTCAAAATAAGACCTCCAAGCAGAGCCTGTATAGTAATTATGGCAAGGGAAGCCTGTATAGTAGTTATGGCAAGTAATTACTGTGGTAAGCACAGCGCCTCTCACTGGCGTGGTCTCAGCAACCTTTGAGCACCTGTCCTACCAGATACTGTGCTGGGCGACAGGGACTCAGCAGTGAGCCAGGCAGCAGACCCTGCGGCCTGTGGTTGGTTGACCCTCCACCTCCCAGGTCCTGTGAGGCACGGCCGGCCACAGGGCCCCTGTCCATCCAAGGAGGCTGGTCGCGGGCGGCAGCTGCGGGGCCTGAACTCAGGTGTGTCCTGCCTTTCCCCGGATGCTGATCTGCGGACAGGGGCACCATGCCCAGCCTTTGCCCTCTGGGAAGTCGGGGCTGACCCTGCTCCCGTGGTTTCCATGTGAGCCCGAGACATCCCTGCAGGCTGTGCAGGTGAGGAGTCTGGGCACAGACCCCCCCACATGTGCACAGCACAACGAGGCCCCTCACGCGATGCTAACGGGCGCTCCTCAGGAAGGGCTTTGGGTGGCTCCAGTGATATTCAGAAATGTGTGGGTCCCCTCCTCCTCTCCAGTCTCCACCTGCCAGGCCCACATCGGAAGTGGGCAGTGTCTCGGGCCTGATGGGTGCCAGCGGACGTCGCAGTTTCCGTCCCTGTGTGCAGAGCTGCCTCTGGCCGCACTCACAGCGTCCTAAGGCGCAGCGACGCCTTCCTCGTCTCCGCTGCGATGACAGGACTCTCCCCTGTGTTGACTGATGTCCCCAGGCGACACTTCGACACTTAGAAGTTAGAATTTATTCTGGGCACGGGTGCCCTTCCCGCCTCCTTTTCCTTCACGGATGTCAGTTAGGAAGTGAGTGGGTCCTGAATACCTGGAGAAGCAAGGGGATGCGAGCCATAAGCAGTGTTGCATCAGGCTAGAGGTAGTCTCCATGTTGCTGTCCGTTGGTGACCAAGTCCCCCAAGCGCCCCGGTCTCCAGCATGGCTTGGGGAATGCTTCCTCATCGCATCATCATGGGCGTGTGAGCCGCCGTGGCCAAGCCTGCAGGGTGGGCCGCGTCACCCAGGATGGGAGCAGCAGCTCAGCCCAATGCCGTCCTCTACTGCCATCACCCAGAGGGCAGCCAGCATCCATCCCTTGGGAAATGGACTTCCCCACTGCCATTTTACGCCTTTGTTTAAAAGGTGCAAAATTTTGTTTTGTTTTTTGAGTGGGAGCCTCACTCCGTCGCCCAGGCTGGAGTGCAGTGACACACTCATGGCCACCCCAGTGTTGACCTGCTGGGCTCCGGCGATCCTGCCGCCTCAGCCTTCCAAGTAGCCAGAACTACAGGCACATGCTACCATGCCTGGGTAATTTTTGATTTATTGTAGAGACAAGGTCTCGCCAAGTTGCCTGGGCTGGTCTCGAACCTGTGGGCTCAGACAATCCACTCGCCTCGGCCTCCCAAAGTGCTGGGATTACAGGCTGAGCCACCAAGCCCGGCTGCAAAATGGTTCTTATGAAGGAGGAGAAGAAAACCTGTCCCTGCTTCACCCTGCGTGGGCCTCAGCAGTGGGTACACCATGTCATTTCTCTGCAGTGTGAAGGACGTGCCAGCTCCTAATAGCAGTCACTTCTGAAGGAGTATCAGGTCAGAGCCCTAAACTGTGTTCTCACAGAAAGTTCTCATTTCTCTCTGTAATTTTTAAAAATTTTGTTTTTTGCCGGGCTCGGTGGCTCAGCCTGTAATCCCGCGCCTTTGGGAGGCTGAGGTGAGTGGATTGCCTGAGCCCGCGGGTTCGAGACCCGCCTGGGCAGCAAGACCTCATCTCTACAATAAATCAAAAAATCAGCCGGGCGTGGTAGCGCATGCCTGTAATTCCCAGCTACTTGGAAGGCTGAGGTAGAAGGATCGCCGAAGCCCAGCAGGCGAGGCTGTGGTGGCCGGGAGCGGCCACTGCACTCCAGTCTGGGCGACAGAGTGAGACTCCAACTCAAAAAAAAAAAATTTTGTCTTTCTTTTTTTGTAGAGAGGGGTCTTGCTCTGCTCCCAGGCTGGTCTCGAATGCCTGGCCTCAAGCAATCCTCCTGCCTCAGCCTCCCAAACCGCTGGGATTATAGGCATGAGCACCTGTGCCTGGCATCTCTGTAACTGTTCAGTGAATTTTCTTTGAGAAAAGTAATAAGCCAGGGTGCATCGGCACCTGCAAAACTGGAGTCCTGGCAGCTCCCAGACCTTGCTCCTCAGTCCATATTTGGTGTGAAGCTGGCATGGTGGTGGCTCCAATCACATAGCCATTGCTTTGGGGTGTAAGTGTGCTGTCTGCTCTGGAACCTTTATTAGTCTACTTTAGGTCATCATGTGAATGAATGTGGCACGCCGTGTCTGTGCTGTGTGCCCTTGAGCTCAGTTGTGGGGCAGAGTATGTAGCCCACCCAGCTGGTCAGCCCTCCACACCCCAGCTAGGTGCAGCCAGGGCCTTACTCAGCTTGGCCTCTGCCTCCAGGTCACCCCTCAACCCCTGCGCCCTGCTCCGTTCTGGCCGCAGGGGGCCTCCAGCCCTGTTCCCTGGGGAAGAGAAGAGTGTGGGAGAAGGAGCCCTCAGCTGGGAGTTAGGGCACCTGGTTCTGTCCCAGCTCTGCTCCCTCAGGGCTGTGTCCTTGTCCTGCTTTCTGGGCCTCGGTTTCCCCGTCTGTAATTCGAAGGGGTTGGATTCGACCGGTACTCCTCCAACAGATGAGGACACATGAGGTTTGCAGACCTTTTCACAGGTGGGCAGAGGCGAGGGGCTGAGGGAGCCTGCCCTGAGGAAGGACGCTGGGCTGGATGCTGGGGCACCAGTTGGAGCCGACAGGTGGAGGCTGGGGAGGAGACCCGGGCCTGTAGAGGGGCCTGCAAGGCCCTGCGGGAGGCAGGTGGCAGCTGGGCTCTGAGCGTGGGAGAGAAGGCCTGTGTGGCTGGAGCTGGGTGGGGGTGGCGGAGGGTCGTGTGTGGAAAAACGGGAGCAGGGGCGGCAGCCAGGCCGGGCCAGGTTGTACCAGGCATGCTCAGGCACATGGGCTCCTTGGGCGCCTGGCTCATTCTCAGAGCACTGGGCCACTGGTGAGGGTTTCGCCCTGGGTGTGGTGTGATCCTGTGTGGGTATCCCCTGTCAGTCAGAAAACGGATGCGTTTTCCTGGGTTCTTGATGCTTACATTCTGGTCTCAAAACCCTGAGTGCTTACTGTACCCCCCAGCCCATGAATATGAGCCTGCAGACCTCAAGGGCTCAGCTGGGGTGGGAGGCGGCCGTGGGGGCTTACCCACTGGCTCTGCACCCTGGGTCCGCCTGCCCAGCTCCACAGACGACTTCACAGGCGAAATACATGCCCGACCTGCAGGACGTGACACCACAGCAGGCCCGCCTCAAACAATGAGCAGGAGATGGGAATGCCCCACGCATGCAGCACCAGACGGTGATTCCAGGCAGTTTGTCAGGGAGGGATTCTCCTGAAGGTGGGACTCCTGAAAGCGGGAGGGCAGAAAGGAAGTAGAAAGGGAGATCTTGGGCGGGCATGGTGGCCGAAGCCTGTAATCCCGGCACTTTGGGGGGCGAGGTGAGCAGATTGTCTGAGCCCACAGTTCGAGAACACCCTGGGCAACTTGGCGAGACCTCACCTCTACAGTAAAAATCAAAAAATTAGCCGGGTGTGGTAGCGCCTGCCTGTAGTTCTGCTACTTGGAAGGCCGAGGCCCAAGGATCGCTGGAGCCCAGCAGGTCGACGCTGGGGTAGCTGGGGGCGTGCCACTGCACTCCAGCCTAGGTGATGGGTGAGACTCTGACTCAAAAAAAGGGATATTGGCAGCGAAAAGAGAAGCACGGCTTGGGTCTGTCCACTCCCCTGGCAGCCCAGGAGGGGGCCGCTTCAGACCAAGCCGGGCTCTTTGATGAGACCCAAAGATGAATGCAGCATGGAGAGCTTGCGCTGGGTGACCTCACCGTCGCCTCCCGGCTTCTGCGATTGTTGGTTCAGCCTGGGCCTCCTCGGAGAGCTGCCGCCGAGAGGCAGCTGGCTGTTACTCTGCCGGCGCCTGCCTCGTGGCTTCACTGCAGGCCTCCCGGCACACCCCTCACCAGGGCTCCATGCTCCACGCTAGGTGGTCAGCCGAGGACAGGGCACCCTGGATGGGAGTCCTCACTCTGCCTCCAAGTTGCTGTGTGTCCTGAGGCTGCTGACACCCCCCTTGAACAGACTCCGGTCTTGTGCCACGTTGAGATCAGCACTCTCTGAGCTCCTCCCCAAACCTGTCCCCTGGCTGGCAGTGGGCTCGTGACGGGAGGTGGGCCGGGCACTGCTCGGGCTAGGATTTTTCGTGTCCACTGCTGTCAAATGACACAGGCCCCAGGCACTGGTGTCTCATGAGTGACAAGCTGATGCTGAGGGCAGGCTCTGCGGCCACCTCACCCAGCCCCGCCCCACCCTGCAGGTGCACCCCTTGGAGCCAGGCTCCTTGACCGTCATGATCCATGACCTGTGTCTTGCCTTCCCGGCCCCGGCCAAGGCCATCGTTCATGTCTCGGACATTCAGGAGCTGTACGTCCGCGTGGTTGACAAGGTCAGTGGACGCTTCCTAACGGGACCCCTTGGTGACTTGCACACCAGGGAGGGTTGTGGCCCTAGGAGGCGTTTTCCCTGTAGCCCTTGCTTCTCCTGGCGTCTGTGTCCTGTCCCCTCGTGAGCTTGCAGCACTGTCTCTCACTTCCATTCTGGGGGTTGATGGAGGGTGACATCTGATGATGTGTCCTCACCCAGCTGACAGCCCTCTGGGGCACTTGATGTCGTCTCTGAGTTAGCCTTGACTGGGGAATGCACGTCTTCAGCTGGTGAGGTTATAACAGCCAGGCGCATACCTCACTGAGCACGAGGTCTCTCCCCAGAATGCAGGGTTCAGGTTCTCTGGAGTTTCAGTGGCAAGTAAATGAGTAACACTACTGATGCCAAGCACTTTTGTGAAAATGAGTAAATAATAGATCCGGGGTTTTCTTTCACATAAACAGGGAACTTTATGACTCCAAATATTTGAGGTAACTGAAGCTAGGCTTCTGGGGTTCCTTTCGGGTTCCAATTTTCCTGGGTGAATAGAGGAGTCAGGAATTAGAAGAGAATGGTCAGCAGCTTAGATTACTTAAAAAGCGAGCATTTTCTTACCTAGCCTCACATATCCTCCTATAATCTTGTTTCCACTGCTAATTTGCTGACTAGATGTCTGTGTCTTCACTAAGCATTTCTGACTCTCGTTTCCTAAAATTCTGGAGCTGTTCAGTCATTGAGCATTTATTGAACTGCTGTTCTAAGCTGTGTCTAATTCTCCCAACTAGAGTGTTAGTTCTCTTAGAGTAGAAAGTGGCTCATGGCCAGGCTCGGTGGCTCAGCCTGTAATCCCAGCACTTTGGAGGCCGAGGCGAGAGGATTGCCTGAGCTCGCGGGTTCAAGACCCACCTGGGCAACTTGGCGAGACCTCGTCTCTACAATAACATCAAAAACTAGCTGGGTGAGGTCGCGCGTGCCTGTAGTTCCAGCTACTTGGAAGGCTGAGGCGGAAGGATCGCTGGCGCCCAGCAGGTCGAGGCTGTGGTGGCCCGGGAACGTGCCACTGCACTCCAGTCTGAGCAACAGAGTGAGACTCAACTAAAAAAAAAAAAAAAAAAAGTGGCACATGTGCCTCTAAATATCTCCAAGGCCCCCTTATATACAGTAGACACTTAATCAGTTTTCGTTTGTTGATTGGCTTATAGTCCAGAAATCAGCCCAGGTAACTCACCCCGATTCCCAGGTCTGTGGGTGACGTTGGTGTTGCTGTTTCAGAAGACTGAGGTGCACCGCGGGGTAGGATCGACCATCCCTAGGCCGCTCCTGAGCCTCTGTCCCTGTGGTGTAGGTGGAGATTGGGAAGACAGTCAGGGCATATGTCTGCGTGCTGAACTTCTACAAGAAGCCTTTCCTGACCAAGTGCTTTCCCTTCATGGACCTCAAGCTCCGAGCGGCCTCCCAGAGTGGCCTCCCAGATCGTCATGCTAGTGTGAGTCCTCCTGGGGGTCGGAGGAGGGCGTCTCAGGGGCGGCGCTCAGCCTCTCCCACAGGTCTGTCTTGGGGAAGTCCCAGGCCTCTCCTCTGTTTCAGGGCCCTTGACGAAGCCCTGGACAACTACACCGCCATATTCCTCATCCAGGGCATCGCCATTGGCCAGACCAGTCTCACCGCAAGTGTGACCAACAAAGCTGGACAGAAGCGCAACTCAGCCCCACAACAGATTGAAGTAACAGCATTTCTTTTCACACTGCAGGGGCCCTTGCTGGTGGGCGGGGGTGTCTTTATTGTGATCAGCTGGAACCTTCAGCAGTAGTCCAGAGCCAGCATGGAGGGGCTGTGTGAACATCTGTGCTCCACAATGTCCTCTGAACAAAGGCAGCTGTCCGGCCGGGCTTGGTGGCTCAGCCTGTAATCCTAGCACTTTGGGAGGCCAAGGCAAGTGGATTGCTGAGCCCGCGGGTTTGAGATCCATCCGGGCAACTTGGCGAGACCTCACCTCTACAATAAATCAAAAGTTAGCCGGGCATGGTAGCACACGCCTGTAGTTCCAGCTACTTGGAAGGCCGAGGCGAAGGATCGCCGGAGCCCAGCAGGTCGACGCTGGAGTGGCCATGAGTGTGCCACTGCACTCCAGCCTGGGTGACAGAGATTCCAACTCAAAACCCCCCCCAAAAAGAACAAAGGCAGCCATCCCCCACTGCAGGGTCTGGGAGGCAGCATTAGATTAGCAGGACTGGAGGGTCGGCTGAGTCACTTACTTCCCTTTGTGGTGTGGCAGGTGCTTGTGGCTCAGAGAAGGGGTGTGCCGTGCCTTGGTGCAGGGCAAGGGGACAGTCGGAACTATTTCCAGAAGACGGTGGCTGGATGGAAGCCCAGCCAGACCATGGCTTGTGTGTAGAACTTCTCAGAACAGGCACGTTGAGGGCAGGGGTGCCTGTCACGGGGCTGTGCCACAGAGGTCCTCGTAACGGGAGCTCCTGGCACTGGCCATTCCCGGACAAGGGCGCTCTGAGATCGCCACGTGGTCTCAGTGGGGTCATGAGGCCATCTCGTGGTGTTATGTTACGACAGGGGCCTCACAGCAGCCGGAGGCCGAGGTGACTGTGGCCAAGGCCTCGTGCCCAGTTCCGAGCACAGTGGCAGCACGAAGCTGGCCCTGCCCGCCTCCTCCCAGGCCTTGGCCTTGCAGAGGCTGGGAGCTCCATTCATCCCCGTCTGAAAGCGGTGGGTGTGGGTTGTGTCTGAAGATGGGCAGCTTTCTTCTTCCGGAGATGAGGGTTCAATTCTGCGTAGAAGCAGCTCAGCTTTGCAGAGACTCGTCCTCCGGCACAAAGCAGGGCTGTGGCCGACGCGTGCGTTTCTTCACCACAAGTGCTGGCACTCCCGCCAGGCAGGGGCTGTGGTAGGCAGAGTAGAGGGATTCTTCTCAGGGAGCCCTCCAGCCCCAGGGAGCTGGCGGCCGGTCTCCACCCTAGCCAGTCCTTGCCCAAGCCCCTCTTTCCTCATCCCGGTTCCTTTTGAGGGCACAGTAATAGAGGACAATTCTAAGGCTTCTTTTCCCAGTGGAAACTTGGAAAATTGTAGTACAAGAGGAGTTGGGGGAGTCCTGCGGGTGGTGGTGGCACAGGTTGGCCTCAGAACCCCTGAAGAACTTGGACGCAGACGGCAGGCCCCGCCTCTGGCTCGTGGGTCCTGGCGGCTGGAGGATGTGCATGTCTAACGTGTGCCCAGGGAGGACGCGAGGACCGCCGCTGTGGCGGAGGTCCCCGATGAGTCAGAGGTCCTTATTTCCACGGGGTTCAGCATGCCGTGGGATGAAGCCCAGCCACAAGCAGCAGAACGTGCCTCCAAGATCTGTGGAACCTCAGCTGAGGGAATGGGCTGTGGGGTCCCCATTGTTGGCCCTGGACCCTGGATGCCTGGTCACTTCACGGAGGAAACCGAATCCATGTCCCATGCTCTCCTCTCACAAAACCCGTGTACGTGTGAGTTACGCTTGGCTGGGATGAGCCTGGAGCACAACTGATCCCTTCTCCCTTATGTCTCCCCCCCAGGTCTTTCCCCCGTTCCGGCTGATACCCAGGAAGCTGACGCTGTTCATCGGGGCCACAGTGCAGGTGAGAGTCCAGAGCCCATGTCCTTCCTCACCCCAGTCTGGGCCGGACCCCAGCAAGTCCACTGTCCCCGCCCTGGCTCCAGGCACGCCGCTGTTGTACAGTGCCACATGCCCTGGGGGGAGCCATCCGCCTGGTGCCCTCGCTCTCCGAGGCTATGGCACCAGCCACCCAGCTGGGCGAGTCCTGATGAGCCGCTGTTCCTCCTCTCAGGTCACCTCCGAGGGCGGCCCCCAGCCTCAGTCCAACGTCCTTTTTTCCATCAGCAGCGAGAGCGTTGCACTCGTGAGTAGTGTTGGGCTGGCACACGGGCTCACCGTGGGCAACGGCACGGTCTCAGGAGTTGTGCAGGCCGTGGATGTGGAGACCGGCAAGCTTGTCGTCGTCTCTCAGGTAACAGTCGGCGATGGTGCCACCCAAGTCCGCCCAGGATGGTTCACGCTGGTGGCAGTCACGCTGCTTCCCGAGGCTGCTAGAGTTGATGCTGGCATCTGGGCCTGGGACAGCGGCCTCCTTGCTAGGGTGGGCTCTGCCTCCAGAGGACCACCCCTCTCCAAGGGTTCTGCTTCTGCTTCTGCCCTCGGGTCTGCAGCCTCTGCCTGGGGCAGCCCTGCCAACACGGGAGCACCCAGACCCTGGGGCTGCTCCTCTCCTGGCCGCGTCTCCGCAGTTCTTCTGCGTCTCCTTCCGGGACAGGGTCTCCACCCCTCACCCCCGCCAGGGACACTCTGCGGGATGGGGATGGCAGCTGTGGTGGGGGCAGGCCCTGCCGAGCCCTCCTCCTCCTCTCCCTCGGTCCCTGTGCGCCCTGAGGCACCCGCTCGTGGCCCTCACTTGGCCCCCTGCCTCCCCGCGTCAGGCTCTCGGTCCCGTCGCCAGCTCCTCTGACAGAGGTCTCCAGGATGTGCTGATGGGGAGAGGGTGCTGCTGGCCGAGCGCTGTGGATGGGGGCGTGTCTCTAGGGTTGTGCTCCGTAAGCGTGGTGAATTGAGAACCACTGGGTTAGGCGCGGTGGCTCAGCCTGGCATCCCAGCACTTTGGGAGCCTGAGGCAAGAGGATTGCCTGAGCCCGGGGGTTCGAGACCACCCTGGGCAACTTGGTGAGACCTCCTCTCTACAATAAATCAAAAAATAAGCCTGGCGTGGTAGCACTCTCCTGTAGTTCCAACTACTTGCAAGGCTGAGGTGGAAGGATCGCTTAAGCAAAGCAGGTTGAGACTGTGGGGCCATGAGCATGCCACTGCCCTCCAGCCTGGGTGACAGAGTGAGACTCCAACTCAGAAGAAAAAGAGAAAAAGAAAACCATTGTGCTCCAGACCTGGGTTTGAATCTCCGGGAGGAAATGAAAGCCCGAGTCATCCACGAGTATCTCTTGCTCAACCAGAGGTTAAGTTCTCTTCCAAGCCGCTGTGCCGGGTGGGGGGCCTTCCTCATTGCTCTTCTGGGTTGGTATTGAAGCTGGCCGGTCGGGTGAGGGGCGTCTTCTCCCCAGAATCAGCGGCACTGACTCCTAGCAGCTGACAGCGGGTGTCTGCAGTCTGACAACCCCCTTTCTTCCCAGGGGTGGGTCCTCTCTGGTCCTCCGGAAAGGAGGTGAGAGGTCACAGGGGAGGCTGCACTCCGGGGCCTTTGGATTCTCCCTGAGTTGCTCTGCCCGCCGTGACTTGCAAAAGCATCCCAGGGACGGCTGCTCTGGGGGTCCTGCTCGCAGCCACGCCAGAGACCTGGACCGTGAGAAGAATGTTCTGTGCTGTGTCACGCCGCGGTGGGCAAGTCTCTGTGCTGGGACTGGGTCCTTCTTTCCTTGTCCAGAATTAGGCCCCCCCGGAAGCAGTCCATGAGCGCCTCTGAGCTTGACAGCACCTCAACACAGTGCCAGGGGGAGATGGCTGGGGACACCCTGGGAGGGGGCCAGACGCGCCCCGTCTCAGATCTGATTTTGGGCCCTCGCTGAGTTCATTGGCTGATTCCTTTTCCAGCAGTTTCGGTGTCTGCCTTAAGGCATCCTGGTTAAACTGAAACCACACAGTCTCTGTATCACAGAGGTAGACACCCCATCCTGTTGTTGATGTTGTAAAAACAGCAGGAAAACACTGGGGCTGTAAGATCTGTCCTGGGCCACACTGGCTTTGACGGGCTTCCCTGAGAGTCGCATGAGGCTTGCTGGGGCCCGGGCTGCTTTCTCTGCAGAGGGCCTCAGACCCTGGCTCACTTCCCCTCCTGGGCGCAGGCAGCTGAAAGGGCCCTGGCTGGAGATGCAGCCGGAAGGGCACAGGGCCCGAGTCTCCTTCCAGCCGCCCTCCTCTCGGAGGTCTCCCCCTGCAGAGACCCCGCTCTGGGCCCCCCACCTGGCAGGTCAGGAGAGATGCTGTGGACAGGCCCTGGGGGTCTCTGGCAGGTGGAGTGCCGACACTGCCAGCCCCATCTGAAAGGCATCCTCTGGAGCCAAGACAGGCAGGGGCTCAGCCTGTGGCCTGGCTCCGTGCCGGCGTGTGATTCTGTCATATGCCTCCTGGTCCGTCTGCCCAATCCAGGCCACGGGATCGGTACCCCAAGGCTGCAAAGGTGGGCCGGGAATGGCAGGAGGAGCCTGAGCCATGAGAAGCCTGAGGGAGAGCAGGGGAGCAAATGCTCATCGGGCGCCTGCTCTGTGCCAGGCGTTCGCCCAGCCACAAGGCTCAGAAGACGGGCTCAGCAGGAGCACGTGGCAGGAGGGCTCCAGGGTGTGAATAGCCTGAGTCGGAGTAGGAGTCGGCAGCACGATGAAGAGGCAAGCCGAGTTAGTCTTTGCCCAGATAATAGAAGTGTGGAGTTCAGCAAGGAGGCGGGTCTAGCGTCTGTTCTGATCGGACTCTCCCGGGCTCCTGCATGTGTCCCTGTACTCTGCTCAGACAGAGAGGCTGGATTGAGGGGCTGGGAGGGTCTGGAGACCTGTCCTGTGAGGGCTTCCCAGGCTAGAGAAGAGCAGATCACAGCCCAGCAGACTCCAACTGACCAGGAGCTCCTGGGTCCGACAGGGCTGCAGGCTCGGAGGACCAGGCTGGGACCCCCAGGAGCATGGGAGAGGCAGTGGCTGGCCCAGGCGGGGTGAGCCACCCACCAGGCAGGCCTCCCTGGCAGAGGAGCATGGCGCTGGGTGTCCTGTGGGTTTCGTCTCGCCTCGAGACTCTGAGCAGAAGCCTCCCTCCCTCGGGGGCTGCTTCCTGAAACAGCCCTGGCCAGCACGGATTCCCTGTGCCCAACCAGCCTGAGCCCCTCCCCTCCCCTCCCCTAAGACGTCGTGGAGGTGGAGGTGCTGCTGCTCCGGGTGGTGAGGAGCTGTACCCCCATTACACGCATGAGGATGGGGACCCAGGTGAGGTGGGCCCCTCGGGCCACTTCCTGTGCACTCTGACGGCCTGTTGGGGGTCACGGGCTCTGGACGCGGGTTCCCACAGCCACCGCTGGAGCACTGTCCTGAACCTGAGTGCCCTCCCACCCCCTCCTCTACTGTGCCCATGCATTGCCCCACGCCTGGGAGACACCCTCTGTCACTTGCAGCTAGGAGCTCCTTGTGTGCACTGTGTCCGTCCCCCGGGGCCCATGTTGCAGAGTCACTGAGGAACGCCGCTTCCTGCTAGTGTCACCTCCCACACCGAGGGCAGTTCCGGCACCTGACCGGAGCCCTCAGGCCTGTGGCACTCGCTGTGCGACAAGCACTCTGCCGATCCCTTTGGTGCTCGTAGCAGCCACTCAAGGCTGGTGTCCGAGCCATCGCTGTGCCGCACGCAGCACAAAGCAGCACGCAGAAAGCTCGACACACACCCAAGGTCACGTGGCTAGAGAGTGGTGGCCCTGGGAGCAGATAGGCGGCCTGGGGCAGTTGCTGTTTGTCCGTTTGGCCACGTCGCCTCCGCCTGTGCCCTCTGGCAGGCGCTTGGCAAATGTAGACGGAAACGGCCAGGGCACCGCCCCTGCGCCCACCCCGGCGTGCAGGGTCCCCGGCGAGAGCAGAAGAGGGCGCCCTGGAGGCACGAGGATGGCAAGCTGTGCTGCTGGAGTCCACAGCCGTCCTGGGCTTCAGGGAGTCCTTGCAGGAATGGGCCTCCCGGCCATGGGAAGGCGTCCCTGACGCAGGAGAGGGACAGGTGGGGAGGACAGTCCTGCCCCTGGCTTGAGCGTCGGGTATTTCGTCCCACCTTCCCATGCTGTGCCGTGCCCTTCTCCAGTTAGGGAGGAATGGGGCCCAGCTCCCATGGCAGCGGGGGCAGGAAGCATCGGGGGCGTCCTCAGCCTGGGGGCCTGCTGGTCACGGGCGCTGACTCCTCCCCAGATGCCCGTCTGCGTCACCGGGATCACCAACCACCAGAGCCCTTTCTCCTCCGGCAGCGCCACGCTGGGCCTCGCCTTCCACTGGTCGGTCGCCAAGTGGGGCGACACCGTGAGGTCACTGCCCGCTCAGACCCCACTTCCACCCCCGGCCCAGGCTGGTGCCCCACACTGTCTCACAGGACCTCTCCCCTGGGAGAGCCAGAGGGGTCCCAGGGTCCCGGCCTTTTCCTGCCCCCTCCCGAGGCTTGGGACACCCTCATCCTAGCCGTGGGGCTGGTGGGCAGCTCTGCAAGCAGAAGGCAGCAAAACGAGCAGCCCATGGGGAAAGGCACGAAGGGTCTCGACATTGCAGGGGCTTGGCTGCAGCTTCTGACCCAGGCTGTGAGATGGTCCCCTTGCTCAGCCCGCCCAGGGCCCCTGGCTCCTCTGGAGGCCTCCAAGTCAGATGGGGCTGTGGAGAGCCCCCTCAGCCTGCTTGGGGCTCACATCCAGGGCAGAAGAAACCTGTCCAGGGTTGCTCAGGAGCCAGTGGGAATGCGGGACTGGCGTGTGTCCCTGTGACTCCAGGCTACACCCCTGGTGGACTCCAGTGGAGGGTGGGTTGAAAGGTCACTTCCGGGCCGGGCTCGGTGCTCAAACCTGTAATTCCAGCACTTTGGGTGGCCAAGGTAAGCGGATTGCCTGAGCCTGTGGGTTTGACCCAGCCCGGGCAACTTGGCGAGACCTCGTCTTTGCAATGCATAAAAAATTAGCTGGGCATGGTAGCACGCGTCTGTAGTTCCGGCTACTTGGAAGGCTGAGGCGGAGGGATCGCTGGAGCCCAGCAGGTTGACGCTGGAGTGGCCGTGAGTGTGCCACAGAGCTCCAGCCTGGGTGACAGAGGAAGACTCCAACTCAAGGCAAAAAGAAAAAGAAAGGTTGCTTTCTGCCTTACCCAGAGACGGTGGGGACGGAGGCCTGGGGAGAGGCCCAGGCCCGGGGATGGAGCTCCCTAAGGCTGCCCAGAGCTTGTCAAATGGAGGACAGATGGCTCCCCCACTCCACCCCGTGGTTGACAGAGTCCTGTCCCCAGTGCCTAAGGGTAGCCACCCCAGATCGACCTCCCGGGAACAGGGGCAGTGAGACTTGTGAGCAGGCATCTCAAACAGGGGCTCTACAGAGACACACTGCAAAACCTATCGTGGCTCTGGTGGTCGTCCTCAAGCCTGTGAGGCATCCTGCATGAAGACCCCTAGCTCACATGGGTTGACCCGGCATTTTACGCATGCACCCATGTAGGTTGTGGATGCAGACAGTGCCAGGTGCCTGCGCCCCTGTTGGGATCTGTGGTTTGCTCAGCCCTGGATCTGCAGTGTGAACCACTCATCCTGGGCAGGAAGGCTGCATATGTCAGCACCTGAGGGCTTGGAGGCTGGGCCACTGTCCGGCTCTGCCTGCTGGGGAGTGCAGCGATCCTGGGCCTTCCCTTGAAAGCATTTTTGGTGTCTTTTCCAGGCCTCGATCCGGCTCCCGTCACAGTGTAGCTTTGCCATGAATGTGCTTGGCCATGTGAAAGGCCGGACCAGGCTGAGGGTGGTGGTCAAAGCCCTGGACCCTACCGCTGGGCAGCTGCATGGCCTCACCAGAGAACTTGCTGATGAGATCCAGGTCCAGGTCGCGGACACCTGGGCCGACACACAGGGGTGGGAGGGCAGGGGCCAGCAGCCCCTTCTTCTCCCAGGGGCCACACGCGTCTGCCTCTCAGGCCGCTGGGGGTACACACTCATCACAGTGTGTGAGGAGCTCTGGGATCCCAGAGATGGGGCTGCCCGAGGGCGTCACAAAAGAGCGAGGTTTTAGGACAGAAGGGGTTGGCTGGCAGGCCGGGCAGAGGGAATGGCCCAGGTCGAGGCTTGGAGTCAGAAGTGACTGGATGTGTCTCAAAATAGCGAGTAGTTCTGAGCCTGGGGCCTGGGCGAGCCTTCGCGGTCTGCCACGACTGGAGCTCACTCTGTCTGAGCTGGGCCGTTAACTTAGTTGCAGTGCCCTTTCCCACTTCCCAGGACTGACCGGGCCCGTCCTCGAGGAAGCCTGCTGAGGGGGAGACCTCAGGCGGGGGCTTTTCCAGGCTCAGTGCTGGCAGAGTCACAGACCCTGCAGTCCCTGTCTGGCTTCTGTGTGCACACCTGGCGGGTGAGCTCTCTGCTGTGGACAGAGGGCCAGGACTGTGTTCCAGGCTTGTGCAGCGGCCCCCAATATGGTGCACACGTGAGCCCACCTGCCCTCCTCACACCTGTGGCCTTTCCTGGAGCTCGGCCTTCTTGCCACGCTGCCGCCTGGCAGGCGGCGAGAAGGCTGCCCTCTCATCTCTGGTGTCCTTTGGATGGTGTGAGGGCACAAGCAGACTCCGGACACCCGCGGACACCCTCGGATAGAAAACCCGTCCTCTTTTCCTGGTGTTTGAGAAGCTGCTGCTGCTCAACCCAGAAGTAGAAGCAGAGAAAATACTCATGTCACCCAACTCCTTTCTCAAGCTGCAGACGAACAGGTGGGTGACACCGCCCTGGCTGCCAGCCGGGCCGTGAG
>JAPVLO010004544.1:0-14821 GCA_027257055.1 Cephalopachus bancanus | reverse complement strand
TCCTCACCTGCTGGTTTGTGCAGTGATTCAGGCAAGTCTGTTGAGTTACAACCCAGACAGATAGATTTTTCTCTTTGCACTCTGTGGATCTCTTCACTTCTCTACTGAGTCACAGGTATGTTGCTGCAATTTTTCTTCTTTAAGTGCCAAGGAATTCTCCCTATTTTGGCTTACTATGTGGGAGGAACACACTAGCTGCTTCTCATTGACCATCTTAATCCTATCTCCCCTTGTTCATGCATTTTCAAATTAATCAATATTTTTTATTATGGTTTTGTGGAGTACAGTTAAGGGTTAGGTGTACAATTACGTTTCATTCAGTCACCCTGTTGATAAGAGGTGTTTTCCCAGCCCCAGACAGATATTTGCTACTGTTAATCCCATCCCCCTCCCCCCTATAGTTTCCTAGTACCATCAGTCATTTTCTTATAGTATTACATTGGAAGTTCAAGGTCCATTATATGAGTGAGAACATGTGATACTCGGATCTTTGTTCCTGTGAGAGGTCACTCAGTATTATAAACTCTAGTTCCATCCAGGCTGCTGCGAAATTCATGATTTTGTTCTTTTTTATGGCTGTGTAGTATTCCATCATGTATATGTACCACATTTTTAAAATCCAGTCCTCTTTTGATGGACAACATGGTTGGTCCAGGTTCTTGCTATTGTGAACAGTGGTGCGGTAAACATTCGTGTGCAGGTATCTTTTTGATAGAGTGAGTTGAGTTCTTCAGGGCATATACCCAGTAGGAATCACCACACTGCTTTCCACAGAGGTTGCACTAGTTTACACTAGAGTCTATAATACTGATTCACTTGGATTTTCAAGGTATAAAATCATATTTTCAGCAAAGAGGGATAGCTTAAGTTCTTCTTTTCCTATTGGGATACCCCTGATTTCCTTCTCTTGTCTAATGCTCTAGCTAGGACTTCCAACACAATATTGAGTAGAGGAGTGAGAGTGGGCAGCCTTGTCTTGTTCTGGTTTTCAGGAGAAATGCTTCCAGTTTCTGTCCATTAGCAATATGTTGGCTGTGAGTTTATCATAGATGACACTTACTATTTTGAGGTATGTTCCTGCTATGCCTAGATGTTCAAGGGTTTTATCAATAAGGGATGCTGGATTTTATCACAAGATTTTTCTGCATCAATGATATAGTCATGTGGTTCCTGCTTTTACATCTGTTGCTATATTCAATTACAGTTATGGTCTTGAGAATGTTGAACCAGCCCTGAATTCTGGGATGAAGTGTACTTGATCATGGTGGATGATTTTTGAGATGTGTTGTTGGATCTGATTTGCTAGAATCTTGTTGAGAATTTTTGCATGTATGATCATTAGGGATATTGCTCTATAAATTTCTTTTTGTTGGATCTTACCTGGTTTTGGTATACCAGTGTGATGTTAGCTTCATAAAATGATTTGGGGAGAATTTTGTTGTTCTTAATTGCCTATCATACTTTCAGTAGGATTGATATCAGCTCCAACTAGTATTTTTTTGTAGAATTCCACTGGAAAACCATCTGATACAGGGCTTCTTTTTGTAGTAGTTTTCTTATGAAAAAGTCAATTTCCTGGGTTGTTAGCAATATATTTATGGTCTCAATTTCTTGTTGTTTTAACCTGGGGAGGTTGTGTGTTGTCATAGTCCGCCATTTAGGTTATTATGTTTGATTCCATACAGGTGCACATTGTTATCTCTGATAATCTTTTGTATTACTTTGGGGTCATTTGTGATTTAATCTTTTGTATTTCTGATGGTGCTTATTTGGCAGATCTCTCATTTTCTTGGTCATTCTGGCTAGGGAGTCCCTAATAAATAAATCTTGTTTATTCTTTCAAAGAACCAGCTTTTTGTTTTGTTGATTTTTTTCTATGGTATTTTTGTCTTCTATGTCTTGTATTTGGGCTTTTACTTTGATGATCTGGATTCTTCTGCTAAAGTTGGGATTTTGGTGGTCTTGTCTTTCCAGGTCCCTCAGATGATTTGTTAGGCTGTTAACTTGTGATCTTTCAATTTTCTTGATGTGTGTTCATAGAGGTATAAATTATCCTCTTAGTACCACTTTAATGGCATCCCTGTTTTTGGGATGATGTTTCTTCATTTTCATTTGTTTTCAGGAATCTTTTGATTTCTGTGTTGACCTACTAATTGCTCAACATCATGCTGTTTAATGTCCGTCTTTGTGGGTTTTGGGGGAATTTTGTTGGTGTTGATATTTATTTTTATTCCACTGTGTTCTGAGAAGGTGCATGGCAGTGTTTTGATCTAATAAAATTTGTTTATGCTTGATTTATGACTGAGAATGCAATTGATCTTGAAGTACATTCCATGTGGTGATGAGTGGAATGTATTTTCTGTAGTTGGTTGAAGTGTTCTGTAGGTATCAAGTCCATTTGGTCAAGTGTGAAGTTTAGGTTCTGGATCCCCTTGTTGATATTTTTCCTCGATGATCTATCTAGGGCTGTCAGTGGGGTATTCAAGTCCCCTGCTATAATAGCGTTAGAGTGAATATCTTTTTTTAGTTAATTTAGTAGTTGCTTTATAAATGCTGGTGCTCCAGTGTTGGGTGCATATATGTTTAGGATGGATATTTCTTGTTGATGGATTGAACATTTTATCATTATGTAGTGTCCTTTTGCATTTTAAAAAAATTTTCATACCTTAAAGGTTATTTTGTCTGATATTAAGATTGCAACTCCTGCCTTCTTTTGTGATCCATTTGCCTGGAAATTCGTTTTCCATCCTCTAACTTTGAGTCTGTACATCCCTTTTGATGAGACAAGTTTCCTGGATGAAACAAATTATTGGGCCATGGTTTTTTATCCAGTTTGCCATTCTGTGTCTTTTCAGTGGTGCAGTTAGTTCATTCGTGTTCAGGCTTATTACTGAAATGTGATTTTTTAATCCCTGTCATGAGGTTCTTATAAATTTTTTTGTTTGTTTTCTTTTAGCTTTTTGGTTGAAGTGTGTGTGTGTTTTCAAGCTTGCAGCCACGATGTATTGTCTGTTGATTTTGTGTTCTGCTCTCTTGAGAAGTGTGTGGTCAGTCTTTTTTTTCTTTTTTCTGTGCTTAATACCTTTTTAAGCATCTCCTGTAAAGTTGGTCTGGAAGCTGCATAAACTCTTTGTTGCACTGGGAACTACCTGTGTTCTTCTGTTGATTTTTCCTCTTTTGTGACCAATCTCTTTCTTTTCTCTTTATTTCCATTATTCAATGGCAGTGGGAGAGGATTTCACTTCTGATATTTGCCAAGCCCACTAGTCTTTCTTCATCAGGGTTCTGAATTGTTGTATTTAAAACAGGACTGTGAGTGGGAAGCTTTGCTCTCTCTAGTAGTTCTGAGAGTCGAGTAAGGTGGAGAAATGGGAGCTAGGATATAGAAACTACTTGCAAATCACGGTGTTCACTGATTGTAGTATGGGTTCCCTGAGACCCACTCCCCAAAGCCACTTCATATGATGATGCAAGGGGTACACGTGTGTACCCCTGAGTCCATGATACAGTAACAGCAATGAGGAGAACAGAGAAAAACAGAATGAAATAAGATGGCCAAAAATAAAAATAAGTTTTAAAAACACAGGAAAACAAAAGCAGAAACCAAAGCAAAGAACAATTTAACACACACAAACAAAAACCAAAACAAATTTGAAAAAAGGAAAACCAAGAAAGGAAAACCAAACACACACACACACACACACACACACCACAAAATGAAAGAAGGAAAAAAGAGAAGAGAATAAAAGGATTTCAAGTCAAATCCTCACACATACATTAAACTTAAGAACAAAAAGACAAAAAAAAAACCCAAAAAGCCCTGAAAGATGAACACTCAATCATTTGCATACATACAGAAACCGAAAAGAAAAAATGAAAGAAAAAAAAAAGGAAGAAAAACAAGAAAAAATGTGAAGGGGAATACAGATAGAACTTGCATATACACATTCATGCACAAAGGAAAATAAAAAAAAATTCAAATCAATAACCAAAAAACAAACAGAACCCCCCAAACAAAAAAAAAATCTGTCTTCTTGTATCAGATCCTTTAATTGTTCCTCCACTGGTCAGAGATAAGACCCTCTGCTGTCTTCCGCAGAGCTGAAGCATTTTCCACAATCTCCCCAGTATCTGGCCAGGGACGGAGGAGGAGGTGGTAGGGGTGGGTAGGGCTTCAGTCCTCCCCTCCCGCTCCCATATGGTCAGGGGGCTCCCCTCTGGTAAGATGGTGTGAGATTGCCTCTTCCCCAGGTATTGGCAGAGGGTGCCCCATCCAGTCTTATGCTGGAGTAGAGTCCTCCTATCATGCCTGACATTCAGTCTCCACCTGAGTTCAAACCTCTCAATCGTGTCCCAGCCATGTGGGTCTGAGATTCAGAGGACTGCTGGGGAGGAAGGGATTGAGTTAGCCCTGGACTCAGTACTAATCTCTTCTGAGGTTTTCCTTGTTCTTTTCTGGTCACACCCTTTGTTCTGCACTGAATCAGGGTGGCGGTGGGACGCCTGAGATTCAGTACTCATCCTGTCCCTCTGGAGTTTGTGTTTTCAGGATATTACCTTTGAGTCATGACCAACCCCTGAGTAGTGAATCTACCAGTCACAGAGATCGGTTCTTTCACTTTGCGGTGAGCAAGCTGGAGCACTATCCTGCCCAGTTTTCAAGATGGTGGCAGGGTGCCTCTTTTGTCTTCTCCAATGGGGCTCTTCCTCTGGGCTCTCTCACTGAGCTTCCTCCCCAGTCCAGCCAGGTGCTGTGGTGGTGAGGCAGAGCCTGGAGCTGGCAGTGTTTCCCAGCAGCTTCTTCCCAAGAAAGCCCTTGCTGATTTAGGAAAAATATAGTGCTCAGCTTCTGCACCCTGAGGAGTGCTAGGGTCCAAGCACAGCAGCTGTGGCACCAGTTGCTTCACCAGGTGAGCCCTGGCCACTTGCTCCCAAGTCCCCACTCAGTCACCCACTCACAGACATGCATACAAAATTTATCATACACTCTTTCGCTCACTCACACTGGGACCCGCTTATTCAGATTGGCATTGCTGCCATCTTCCCAGAAGTCCCTATTCATGTTTTCTTAGGGTCCTAGGACAGTTCATCTTCTGTGAAGAAGTGGAAACTTGGGAATAAACTGAGGAAATGTAGTTCCAGATGTTCCAGATGAAAGACTGTGAGATTCAGTGTGTAAATATTTTAGAGTAAGCAGTAGATATGATGTTCGAGGAGGGATCCCCCCAAAAGTCTGTGATTATCTTTTGGAGGAGAGTCCCTTGCAAGTACTGACATTTTTGTTTTTAAAAAATTATATTTAGAATAATTTACGGAAAGTTTGTGAAGATCGTGTGGAAATTTTTCATAAACTCCAGAAGCTGTTTTTCCTCTCACTTCCATCATTAGTATGACATATCTCTTGCAATTTATGAACAAATGTTGATACGCTATTATGAATAATACTTCAAACTTTCTTCAGTTTCAGTTAGAGTTATCTTTCCTCTTCTAGAATCTTATCCAGCATACTACATCAATAGTCCTCTTGTCTCCTTAAGCTATTCTTGACAGTGACATATTCTCAGACTTTTCTTGGTTTTAATGACCTTAAGTGTACCAGTCAGGTTTGTCTGATTTTTTTTATTAGACGGGGATTTGCATTTTTGAGAGGCAAATTGTCATTTTCATAACTTCGTGTCAAGGGTACATGCTTTCAAGGTGACCTGCAACTGTTGATATGAACATAGAATACCTGTCTGAGGTGGTGCTACTCAGATTTCTCCACCGTGAATTTACTTATTATTTGCTGTTCTATTACATGTGCCCTTTGGAGAAAATCACTATGTACAACTCACAGATAAAGAGCGGGGAGTTCTGCTCCACCTCCCTGATGTGCCTGCATCAGTTGTGTGGAATTTGTTTGCATAGGAAATTGATATTCTCTCCTATTCATTTTTATTCAATAATATTTTTGTAATTACCAACTCATGCATCTTTATTATCTACTTATATTATCATGAAATTATACTTTATTGTCTTGTTGAAAATATTCTAATTTTGGCCATTGGTACATTTGTATTTTGGTGCTTTGTTTTTATTCATATAGCTCCATCCTAGGTTTTTTGTTGGTTTTTGCTTTGTGCACTACATCCATTTGAAAGGTTAAGATTCCTCAGGATCTTCTTGGGTATTTACTTCCCCAGTACTAGTATCAGCTATTTTATCTGTGGAGCCCTGTTTTATTTTATTGGAGAGTGGTATTAGAAACCCAGATCTGGGAACTAAATTGCACAATTCTATTTGGGTGTTATTGTATCCCGACCCTCTTGGCTGATAGCATAAGAAAATATATGTATGGGCACTGAGCTGTGTATATAAATCTGAGTGTAAACATGTGCTTAATAGAAATATGTGAATCTGTAGTAAACTAAATATGCATTAATAGTGGCATGTCTAGCTCTAGTGCATTAACACCGGAAAGATTCCAACCTTCTTTTCCTGCCTATCTCCAATTCACCTTTACTTGTTTGTCTGTCACTTTCCAGAGATACTGAGCTACCTGATTCAGTTCCCATGTCCCTGTATAGTGGTTTCAAATTATCAACTGGTATACCTATGAGAAATAACTTTATCAAATGGAACACACTGTTGCTTTGGTTTTACAGATTTCACTTGTTCCCAAGATATTTTAACCAGTCCTGTATCCCTCTCCACCTGTAGCCTGTAAATTTCAGGTATTCGCTAACAAAATAAAAAATTTTGAAAATATTTTTATTCCATTCTCATATCTAATTATATCCCAAATAATTATAATCTATTTTGAGTTCATTAAGATTCACTATTTGTACTGTAAAGTTGTATGGGATTTGACAAGTGAATAGTAACAAGCATCAACCATTAAAATATAATACAGAATATTTTACTTATTCAACCTCCTATTCCTTCACACTGCCAAGGAAACTGCTGATCTTTTTTTTGCCACTTCCATACTTTGGACTATTTTAGTGTCTCTCTTCTCTTTCTCTCTCTCTCTCTCTCTCTCTGTGGATTCACACATCTTGTACCATTTTCATAGTAGCTTCCTTTGTTTAGAAATATGCATTTAAAATTTATCCATGTCTTATTTCCTTTATGTTGCACTGTCTTCCATCACTATGTCATATTCCATTATATTGGTTATTCATTCACTTGTTGAGTAATAGCTGGATTCCTCCCAGTTCAGACTTATTCTGAATACAGCTGCTGCAATATTTTCTTGCTGGCTTTGGTGTGGACATAGTTTTTTAGTTAGTCTGGTTAAGAAGTACCTAGGAGTATGATTGCTGTGGCATGTGATAAGACCATGTTTAGCAGGGCTTTGTTCCTTTCTTTTTTCTTTGGATTTTAGCACCATACTAGTAACTAGATAATGGTGTCTCATGCTAGTTTTAATTTGATTTTTCCTAGTCACGTATGATATTGAGGGCCTTTTTGCATGTTAATTTGCTCTTTACCTTGTGTGGTGGTTGTTCTCGAGATCTCTACCTGTTGCAGCCTGTAATTCTTCACTCTATTTTGCATAGTCTTTTTTCTTTTTCTTTTTTTTGAGTTGGGGTCTCACTCTGTTGCCCAGACTGGAGTGCAGTGGCGGCTCCTGGCCACCGCAGCTTCGACCTGCTGGGCTCCGGCGATCCTTCCGTCTCAGCCTTCCAAGAGCTGAAACTACAGGTGCGCGCTACCACACCTGGCTAATTTTTGACTTATTGTAGAGATGAGGTCTTGCCAAGTTGCCCAGGCGGGTCTAGAGTCCGCAGGTCAGGCAATCCACTCACCTTAGCCTCCCAAAGGCATGGGATTACAGGCTGAACCACCGAGCCCGGCTCAGTCTTTTTTCTATACATGTTCTGCTATGTTTCCAGTGTGTGAACATCCTTTTATTTTCTCAGCAGAATATTCTGCAGAGTGATATCTTCATTTTGATAAAGTCCACATTCCCAATTTTTCTCTTTTATGGAACATCCTTTTTAGTTTTTCTATAAAGCTGTCACTATGTAGAGGTCTTATTTCTTCTTCCTAGGAATTTTGAAGTTTTGCATTATACTTTTACATTTGAGTACATGTAAAATTTTTGTCTATGTTCATTGTTTGACATCATCATCCTGTTATTCCTTTCTTATTTGTCAAAGAGACTATTCTCTTTGACAAATGACAAACTTTAACTTACTGTATTTGAGTTGATTTATATTTAGACACTGAATTCTCTTCCACCTAAGTATATGTCCATTCTATCACCAATCTTATATTCTAATTATTACTGGAGCTTTAGAAAAGTTTTTGGAACCAAAAAAGGTGAAACCTTCAACTTTGTTCTTCAGAATTGTGTAGGCTATTTTAGTATTAGGGACAGTTTTCATATTTATGAAAGCAATTTGCTGGATTTTTGATGCAAAAGGCATTGAATCTCTTGATAAGTTTAAGATTTGTTGTCATAACAATACTGAATTTACCTATTGTGAGCGAAGAATATCTATTTAATAGGTTTCACTTTGACTTATTTCCATGGAGGTTTAGAGGTGACATATACACATGTACATAATTTTATATTTAATATCTAAGGATTTTCCTTCCTAATGCCTTTCTATTACTTTAAACTTCAAATTCCAGTCATTCATTGTTTTCATATAGGTAACATTATATTTGATTTTTTTTTTCTTTTTATACAATAAACCATTTCCCAATAAGACAATAGAGAATGTGTAGTAAATCAGTTAGAATTTCCAAAATGGAGATATTGAAAAACCTAAAAGTTGAACTTTAGTGATTCAGCAGGACAAACTGACATCATCATCCAGTTGTTCCATTGTAGTTTGTTGACAAGGCTATTCTCCTCTACAGAATTACCTTTCATCATCAGACAAATTTCTGCTTGCTGCATTTGAATGGATTTATTCAAATCCATGGTCACAAATGATGAGTTTAAAATTCCCTGCAATTTGCCCATATGGCCAGTAGAGAGAGCTGGAACATCTCCCTTTTCTGACCACATAGAACACATTTGTTCCCCAAATGGAGCAAATATTTAGTTGTTTGGTTGTTTTGGTTTGTACCAAAGCCAAATGATTTGGGCCTTTTTGTCAATGACATTTTCTTTTATCATAAATTCCATTTCTTCATTGTTGGAATCGAGGGATTGAATTAAATTGTGCATATTGACCTTACACTTTGCTTATTATTTCCATTCACTTTAATATAAGAGATATTATGCCCCATTTTCATTCGAACTTCCAAAACTAAGGGGTTGGATAATCCAAACACTGACTTTGTCAGTGACTCAACTCTAGGTCAAAACAGCAAACTCAAATTTTCCTGCTGTGTACCCTGCAAGCTGGCAGAGAACGTATGACTGCCTTTTCCGACCTGCCGGGGGCCCACATATGTTCATGTTCCCTGAATGTGGTCTAAGGTGATGTGGGGTTGTTGATAACAAGAGTTTTGCTTCCTCAAGAACCTTGAGAAGGTGTCTTGGCTTTGGACAAGTTGGCCAGGGCTGCATTCACAGTGGAGAAAACACTTCCTGATCATGGCCTTGACTGTCAAGGAGAGAGTTTCACTGACCTCTTTTTCTTAAATAGTGACCAAAAACTTTCACTTTCTGGATTGTCCTCAGATGTCTTATTTTTTTCCCTTCTCATGTAATATTTTGGCCAAAGTTGTTTTATACAATAGTCTATTCATTTATGTTTTTGAGGGCTGGAAATAATAGCACATTGTGGTTGACGTTAGAAATTCATAATTCATTCTGGTGAGAAATTTTGACACAAATTAAGAGAGAGTGCAGACAAACAGTGTCATGAAAGGAATGTGCAAAATACTGGAACTTTCCAGTGGAATGAGATGAAGATAGACCAGTGACTGGCAGAGACAAATAGAAGCCTGGGAGGGGAGGAGGGGAAAATGGAGGAAATTATGCACATATTTTATGAATTTTTTTACTGGTTATACTTTCATATAATGTGAGAATAGTGCTGTTTTGGGGAAACAGAAAGTCCGTGACACTGAGTCTATGTTAGGAATTAGCAATTTATTAGCACTGATGCACTGAGCAGGCTAACACATATCCAAGCAACACTTTTAGGGGCTTTCCAGAGGTTGAGATTTACAGAGGACAGGTCTGTCCAGATTTGACTTATAACGGGGTACCTTGAAATGAGTTAGCTTGTTCAGAGGTAGTACTATACAGTTACTTATAGTTGGATGACAATAGTACATTGAGGAGATTTAGTTGCATAAACGGGCACCCAATACCAAACAGGCCTTGTTGGCCACCAGGTTCGGTGTGTTGAATTCCACTATAATATTCATTTGTAAGGAGTTTCTCCTACCCATTAAGTATAAGCAGAGCCCACTCTGCTTAAACAGTCTTCTCCAGTTATTTTTGAGGAGAGGACCCATTTTGGGGGTAGGTTGTCTGTTCTAACAGTTACAGAATTGTTCCATTGAAGGAGCTGGTATGCATTAAGACTAATTCCTTTCCAAGGCCATTCTTCAGTCTACAGATATGCACTCATGGAATATTTATAGAAAAAGTTTAACAAACTTCCTTGGAGGGAAATGGGCCCAGTTAGGACAAAATAAACATCCACAGGCTAAATTCATTTATTTTTACAAGGCATATCAATTTGTAGCCAGTCTATGAGTGGCAAGGTGCTAAGTGCTAGCAATTTGGGGAATCTGGAAAGACAAGGTCCTGCCCTTGAGGACATCAGAGTTAGATGGTGTAAAGGGCAAATAGACAAAGAAAAACTCAAAAAAGTAATTTTGAGAAAGTGGTATAAAGTCACAAGGAGAGGCAGTAGAGCCAAGAGGCAGGGATGGAGAAGACTTTGGAATGGGAACAGCCTGGAGGTGGGGCTGCAGAAGAAAGGTTGAGCTGGGAGGACTGAATGTGGGGGTCTTGCCAGAAGCCAGAGCAGGAGGGGTGGGTGCAGCAGGGAGAGAGGTGCCAGGGCAGATGGACCAGGCCCTGACAGGTGAAACGTTGGGCTTTGCTCCAAGAAGACTGGAGTGCTTATGCCGGGAAGCGACATGATCTGATTTGCATCCTGAGAAGAACTGGGAGAGGCACAACTAGGCACCAAGTGCTGGGCAAGTGACAAAGGAGACTGCTATACAGGTTCTGTCTAGAGTGAATACTGATTTTGCAAAGTGAGCTTTCTGAATTGTTGCATCCTAGAAACTACAAGCCATATGCATTTTTTCATATGTATAGTGGGCAAAAGATATGAATAGACACTTCTCAAAAGCAGACATATGAAAACAGTGTGGCAATTCCTAAAAGATATAAAAACTGACCTTCCTTCTGGGATTATAGCTGGAGGAAATCAAATCATTTCATATAAAAGATACATGCACACACATGTTTATTGCAGCATTATTCACAATAACAAAAACATGGAACCAGTCATGCTACCCATCGAAAGTGGACTGGATTTTTAAAATGTGGTACATATACATGATGGAATATTACTCAGCCATAAAGAAGGATAAAATTATATACTTTGCAGCAACTTGGATGGATTTAGAGTCTATAACACTCAGTGATCTACCACAGAAACAAGGAACTGAGAACTACATGTACTCACACATAAGCGGACTTTAAATACTTATAATACTGTAAGGAATGGATTGGTAGTAGCTGGAAACTGCCAGGGGCTGGGGAGGAAACATAACATCAATATCTCAAACTAGGGGAAATGGGGACCAAAGGAAGGCCCAAATTTTACCTGTACAGTGACCATTTAGCTAATCCTGAATTGTACCCCACATCTTTAAAATAAAAAAAGAAAATAATTTGCTGCCTGAGTCCCATGTCCCTTCATTCACCCTTTCATTCTTTCCCTCCCTCTACTAAACTAATCAGAATATCTCTGTTGCTGTGAGAGAAGCTTTGGGGTTAGAGCAAAAACCCAGATATCCCCTCTGCCCACTATAGGGGTTTGCTCTAAAAGGGGAGGTGCTCATGTGCATACACCCTACACACACACACACACACACACACACACACACACACACACACACACACACACACACTGCCTGGAACAGTGGGTCACTACACAATTCAAAGTAAGAACAATTATTTTGTTAAAAAAAGGAAAGACTCAGATGGATAAAGCTCTTTATCCAAGGCAGCATGATTGCAATATACGAAAGAAGGAAACTAATCCTTGGAACCTCTTTAGTTCTAGGGCTCCGAGGATTAACAAACCCTTCCATGATAAGCTGGCTGCCTTGTTGGGAACCCATGTGTTGGTGGTGCACATAGCACACCATCCTGGCTTTGTGCAGTGTTGGCCACACTGGAGCAGCAGGAAGCTCTGGATCACTGAGATAGGTGGGTATCATCGTCGAGGACACTTATTGGGCCCCAGTCGATCTCTCCTCCTCACCTGTGGACTCAGCATGGCTCAGTTGCTGTTGCAACACTTGTTGCCTTCATTGTGACTGTTAGTGACCATTTTCCCACTGGGCTGTAAGTTTCCACCAGACAGGCACAGGCCTCTTCTTGTCACGGCTGTACTAAGAAACTGTGCTGCCTGCCATGTAGTCAACCCTCCATCCCTCTCTCTCAAATGGAAGGACAGAGCAAGAGAAAATGATTCTGGAGAGGAAGCATTGAGCTATGGGGAGGGGCCTTGGCTCATATGATAGCCCAGGCTCCTCCTGGGACATTCCAACATGGCTCACTAACATACTGGAGTTGGCGTCTGAGCTGTCTCACTCTCTGAAGTCCACAGCAGAACTGTGACATGTTGAAGGGCAGGTCCTGTGTCTTCTGGCCTGAGTAGCCCCACTGTGTGCTTGTCACACAATCCTTCTGCAGGTGTGGTCAACCACAGGGTTCTTGAGACTTGGAAGCTCAGATTGAACTGATCTGACCCAGGGCTGAGTAGAGTCAGCCCAGAAGTGGAGACAGGCCAGGAATAGCTCAGAGACATCCAGAAGGGAGGCTAGCACTGCCCCAGTGGCAGTGCTGCTCAGAAAAGGACTGACAGCCGCCAAGGTGCTTTTGTTGAAGCTGAATCCCAGATAATGAGATGGTGGTTGGACTCTTAACTTTAGGTGGCCAGCAACTCTGACTCATCCCTGACCACTTCAGTTTGTGACGAGGCAATCCATCTCACCTAGCCTCCCAAAGGCTGCGCGATTCACCATGAAGTTTTCTTCTGTTTCCCCTTTATGCCATCTTCTGCATGATTCAAGGACATGAGCACATGTTTCTTAAGCACCCCTCTATGCTCATGTCTATGTTGGAACAGAGAAGACAGAGAGGCTGCACACTCTCTAAATGAAGAGCAGTGCAGGCTGGAATGACTGACCACTACTTAAATCTTGTGTCGAGAGCCCAAAGCAGAGCCAGCAGCTCGTGAGAAAGGGTTCTCCATCAGTGCCCTCCTCATCCTTCTCACCGGTGACAGATCAGGCTTTCTATCCTGGGCTACAGCATGCAATGACCACAGACACCATGCCAGGTGCTGTGTCAAGCATGTCACAGATGCTAAATCACTGAACTCCCATACCCACCCATGCTCTAGACACACAACATGCCAATGAACTGAAATGAGGATCTACACATCCCAATCAACCTGACCTCTACAGAGGAGAGTCCTAAGTACCTTATTCAATGTTACACCATTACACTTTTCAGAGGGTGCCCCCCACAGCGGTGCTTAGCAAATCAGAGTGGAAAAAGTGAATTAACAAGAGAATGAATCAACTCAGAGAATTCTGACCACCTGCTAATTTAAGTACATGCTACTATAGGAGTTGACTGTCCTGACGGTAAAGGTTTTGACTCTTGAGGTTCTATGACTCAGCTCTCTCACTCAGAAGTAAGGACAATTGACATCTACTTCTCAGAGTTTTTGTAAGGACTGCACATGTCAAGTTACAGAAAATACTGCCACAGCACCTCACCTGTGTAGTAGCTTTAAAAAACCAACCATCAGGATGCATTAGTCAGGGTTTTCCAGAGAACAGAAATAATAGGATATGTATAACCTATTGTTTTATATATATTTATATTATATATTTAAATATAATACATTTTACATATATAAATATAATATGTTATACATATAACTTTTTTCCATACATATAATAACTTAATCACATGAACTAAATAATTATAATATCAAGATTGATATTATATAAAGAGTTGGCTCACCTAGTTGTGGAGACTGGAAAGTCCAAAGATCTATAGCTGGCAAACTATACCAGGAGAGCCGTTGGTATAAGTTCTAGTTTCAAAACCGTCAAGCTCAACACTTAAGAAAATCAAATTTTTCAGTTCAAGTTCAAAGGCAGGAAAATACTGATATCCCAGTTCAGTTGCTGGGAAGGAGGGGTTTCCTCTCACACAAACTGTTTGTTTTACTCAGGTCTTCAGCTAACTGGATGAGGCTGTCTTACATTAGAGAGAACCATCTTCTTTTCTCAGTCCACAGATTCAATCTGATCTTATCCAGAGACACCCTTACAGACACATCTAGAATAACATTTGACTAAATGCCTGGGCACCCTGTGGCCCAGTCAAGTTGACACATAAAACTAATCAATACACATGGTAAAAAATAAGCAGCATCAGAACCATGGTGGGTGTGAAAACCAGCATCCTGGCAGACACTAGAGAAAACAGAATGAGCTTGAGATTTAATTCCACAGACAGCTCTAAATTTAGAGAACTTTCACTATTTTACCTGTCTGGCAGTTAACTGGGAGCTGCTAAAGGGCTTATCCATATGTGATCTTACTTACTCTGAGCAAACAAGCTATATGGCCAGGTTGTTTGTCAAGAACAACCACC
>JAPVLO010004543.1:0-14726 GCA_027257055.1 Cephalopachus bancanus | reverse complement strand
CCAAAAATCTAAGAAATCTTGAAAATTGTTGCCAAAGTCTGAATGAAGTAAAGTATCTGACTGAAAGTAGATTTTTAACAAAATTCAAGTAAGACATACATAAGTAAATTAGTTGCTGAATATGTTGTAAAGTGATAGGTGTTGAGAAATATCTATGGCTTTATTCTAAAACTTACCAAAAAGGTCATTCATTCAATTGAGCTATTGAACAATAGTCTGGATTCCAAAACAGTGTAACAAAAGGAACTGTCATATAAAAGTATATAGCAGTAAGAAAATAATAACAGAAAATACAAAAAGCATTTTATAGAACTTAAATATTTTCATGGAACTTACTGAATTTAATCTTCAAGTCAACAACATAGGACAGATACAATTTCCCCATTAGAAATGATCATATACTAAATCCTTAGTGATTGATTGCTCAAGGAATAATGTGTGTAAATTTTTTTAAAAGTTTGACATGGATCATGTGTTTTCTGAGTTCTTATAAAATATCTGGGTCCAACTTTTTTCCAGCTAGTTATTTTTTAATCAAACAAAATCAAGAGATTATTTCTTATTGAACTCTCCTGAAATGCTATGAAAGAACTACAGTTAAATACAACCTCTTGAGACCATTTCTGCTCCTGAAGAGGGTAGAAAGAGAGTATAGTATTTCTCCTCCTTGTAAAGAGAATTTGGGTCTGAGCAAAACTGTTTTTTGTCTTAACTGCAGGCTTGTAGGAGATGAAAGTCCCAATTTTCTCTAACATACCATTAAGGAAATATTATAAGCAGAAGACTGAAGACAATTTTGTAGTATATTAATTATGTCAATGTAATTTTAAAATAAATTTTGTAAAAGTAAAAAAATAGAAAAATATTTTTACTGATCTCTGACTCTTGGTTTCTGACTTTGGTTTTGCATGTCATTTGATACACAATCTCAGCCCAAGAGAGAAAACAAGCCAATGACATAACCCAAAAAACAATTTTTAAAATAGATGAAGCCATGTATAGGATTTTCCAAATCTCTCTTGCCTTGCTAAAGCTTACAACCCCTAGGAAAATAATACTTGTTTTCCTGGTCTTGACACCCAAGGGCTCATGTTTCCTCTCTTGGGCATAAGACCATCCAGAGTTCTATTTAGGTGGCAATAATGTGTAGGAAAGAGTGGACCTAGCTGGCTGGTCACAATGACCACATCGTGTTGATCATATTTTCATCCAAGACATTACTGCACTATTAACTTGCAAAGAAATGATGTAATAGCTTTCTAGACACATTCCAGGAAGGCCAAAGAAACCAGCTTCTCGTGTATATTGGAAAATCTACTGGTAGAATTTATTCAGGATAGACTAAAATTGATCTAGAGTATGATCTTACACATTTACATCCTTCAAATTACACCAAAAGACAAACAAACACCTGGGCTGGGCTGCAAAGCTGAGAAGAGAAATGTGGTGAGATGCTACGGTGACAATCGAGGTTCCCTGCCTTGTATGTCCTGAGGAGACTGGAGCCCAGTGCCAGCCATGGGCAATTTAGGAGTTGAAGTACTGGCCTCTTCCGAGGCGATCATGAGTTCATTACAGATATGCCACGGTGCTAATTACTCGAAGGACTACAGAATACAACAACAATAACAACAACAACAAAAATCCGGACGTGTACACGATAAGGAGGAACACAAAAGCCTGGCTAGGCCACTACCACATGGATCACCTGAGGAATGTTCTAAAGCTTAAGTGATTTTTACCCATTGTGAAAAGAAATGAAGAGACCTCACCTACTGGGAAGAGATGTCATTTGGTGCAGCACTCAGTCAAATCCAGCAACCACGTCACTTCCTCGGACCCTTTGCAGTTGGGGGGTTAGTGCTGCCGTGAAAATGGAAGAGGTCCCGGAGGAGCCTGGTAGGACCTCGGTTGCTCTTGAGCTGAGCTTGAGGCGGCTTTGCCCCTGTGACCAGGTCAGCTACACTCAGCCACTGAGTGTCCAAGCCTGGCAGTACCACCTCCATCCCCACAGAGACCCCCACCTGTTGCCGATCACCCACAAACTGCCGCAGGAAGTCCCCGGATGCTAGAAAGTCCAAGTGTGCCGGCGGTTGACTGGGCCTCTCGCGGTGCCCGTTGTCGCCTCTGCTGGGTGCTCGGCTGGACCCACGCACCCTTCTGACCCTCCCCGTCCGAGTCACGAGCCCCATTGAGACGTCACAGGCGCGGGGCTGGCCAGTGTGTGCTTGGCTGAGAGAGGGGGTGGTCGCTAGGGGACTCGTCTCCATGACTGACCCTTCTGGCGACCGCAGGCGCACAGCCCGCTCGCCATGGGCAATTTCCTCAGTTTCGTCCTCGCTAAATTGGTTCACCTGACCCCGCCTTCCGCCAAACTCCTCAGCCTGGCCAGGGCCACCCCGCGGCTCCTGAACCTGGCCCTCGCCCTATCCTTGCCCGCAGGCTGCTGAGCCCACATCTGGATCGTGTGGCTCCACCCCAAGACTCTACATTGCCCGGAAGGAGCGGTGTCCTCTCCTGCAGGCCACGGACTCCTCTCTGGGCACCCCACCGTCTGAATCCTGGAGTCAAGCCCGGGAGAGGAACCCCGCCCTGGGCGGGGAACTCGATGTAATATGGACACTTGACCTTCTCAAGGATCCCTCCTCTCAGCCGCAAGTGTACCCTCCTGCCTTCCCCCCCTGGGCAGGTTGTCAGTTCTATGAAATTGGTACCATCCGGGCTCCTCGAGGAGAGCGAGGAGAGGTCCCAAGGCCCCCCAGAAAGGTGAGGCTAGAGGAGGATCAGGTCTAGGCCAAAGAACAGGGGGTCAATAAAGGGTCCGCCCTAACAAGGAGACGCTGTCATTGACATCTAGGTCCCTAGAGACCCAGGTCAAGTTCTCTTCCTTGAAGCGCAGAGTTGGGCTTCTGGAGGGAAACCTCCCTTACTCATACTCAATAAAGAATTGGGTGAAAAGTCCCAGGTATCTCCAATGAGCGTCTTCTGGGAACAACATTCTGATCCCAGGGGACACAGTTCTGCTGGAGAAGTCCCAACTCTTGGGCCTGATGCAGCCATCCTCCGGGACCCAGCCCCAAGCTTTTCCTGCAGCTGGAGAAGTTCCCTAAGGAAATGCCAGCGTGTCCTGCTCTCCAGGCTTGCTGCTGGAGAAGGTTATGCAGGACAATAAGCCTCAGATATTCCACCAAGGAGCTCCCCCCACCCAGAGCTGCCAGTTATGGGCCCTCCAAGGGCAAGTGCAAAACCGCTGCTCCTGCTGCAGCCACCTCCACTGCAGCTGTGGTGGGACAGAGGTGAGCTGCCTGCACAACCCAAATGTCCTGTGCTTCTAGCCCTATACCCCTCTCCTCAAGCCTTGCTCCTGCAGAAGGACTCCCCAGACATTCTTGTATGTAGATGCCCATCCTTTCTCTTTTCTCACCTCTCATCCAGTCCATTCCACCATGACCCTGGTTATCCCTGACAAGCCTGTCAATTCTACAGAGTCATTTCTAGCATCTTAGCTAATACATCTACTCGTTTCACCACAAATGCCCCTTCGGAAACTGGGGTTATTGAAATTGACAGTCTCCTGTTTCTAGGAGTGTGACTTTCAGATTCGCTCCCAGTTCAAAAGAGAGTGCACTGTCATTTCACAAATCCAATTTTTTAAAACGAATAGTGGCTCTCTGAAAAGTCATTGATCTGCATCTGCCCACCTACATTAATTTCTCCAGTCTCACTCCAAGTATTTACCATCCCTTTGGTAGAAAACTACCCATGACCCAAATTTAGGACACTTCATGATCAACAACAGGGACGCTATGTCCCCAGTAACTTGTTTTGACAAGACTTTCTATCACGGTTCCTCCAGTGACCTCCACTCTAGTGAGCAGCATCTCATCCACATCAGTATCCAGCCAGCCTTTGACTCAGGTCTTTAGATACTGCCCCTACTTCCAAGGCTGTCAGCTTCCAGTCTCTGTTTATATCCAGGAACGTTACCACATTCACACAGAGCACCCGAGGCCCAATTGCTCAACATGGGTAGTGCACTGGAAAATAGCACTGTGGATTTGTAGGAAGTTCTCTAGTTTCCCTTTTAGTAAAAACACCAGGGAAACACCCAGCAACGTGGTTCCTTGTGACTTTAGAGTAGTCAGTATTGTTGATCAAATATTAGGAGACACCTGGTCAGAATAATGGTGCCTGTGATAAAAAGATGAAAGAAGCCACTGAGGTGGGCAGCACCTATAAGAATTTCAGGAGACACCATTCCATGGATGACTCCTCTCACAGATCACAAATAATGAGACAGTCTCTCTCTGCATATTCTGTTTCCACAATAGGACATTGGTCCATGAAAAAGGAATTTCAGTCCTTTTAAGGTATATTTAATCTGCCCTAATTATGTAAGGCAGAGATCCCACATCTCAAGAGTTGTGTGTGCACCTGTATATGAGTGTGTGTGTTTGTATGGGAGACCATGGGGCAGAACATTCACTTAGAAGTCACCGTAGGCCAGGCTTGGTGTCTCAGCCTGTAATCCCAGCACTTTGGGAGGCCGAGGAGAGTGGATTGCCTGAGCCCACGGGTTCAAGACCCACCTGGGCAACTTGGCGAGACCTCATCTCTACAGTAAATCAAAACTTAGCTGGGTGTGGTAGCGCACACTTTTGTTTCCAGCTACTTGGAAGGCTGAGGCGGAAGGATTGCTGGAGTCCAGCAGATTGAGGCTTCAGTGGCCAGGAGCGGCCACTACACTCCAGTCTGGGTGACAGAGTGAGACTCCAACTCAAAAAAAAAAAAAGTCACTGTATTTGACATCCTCCACAATGGAGAGTTGAGGAGACGCACATACAGTAAGCCAAGGCTTCCTTGGCTTGACTGTTCACCTGGAAGACAAAAACTCTGGGCAAGATCTCTAGTCCTGAGACGGGGAAAAGGGTCACTACTGTTTACAAGGGCTCTTCTTCTCCTTACTGGTTTGACCCTTTAACTTTCCCAGATGCTATGTATTCACAACTTTAGTTCTTATTAAACTGCCTTTTCTCACATGTCTTTGTTCCTTGACTCAACTGCAGAAGAAGCTATGATACATATGTGGTCTGATATGTTTTTAGTCAGACATACACAAAATAGTCTGTTTCCAGGGACTAGGATGTGAAATTAGGTACTTTTATGATTTTACATGTTTAGTGAAGAATTTGAGCCTGGTGTCTCTGTGTTAGAGTATCAGAGATGACAGCAAAGAGCAAACCAAAAACAATATACTAAACTCCAAACCTACTGAAGAGACCACCACTTTTGGCTAAGCAGACTTCAGAGAAACCTGAAACACTAAATGGTAGGCCATGACAGAAGAGATGTCCACACCTCCTTATTCTGTCTCCTTTTTGGATTTTAGGCTCAACTGACTGACATTAACATTGAACTAGAGATCGTAAGGCTGACTAAACACACTTTTTTGTGGCAATAAGATATCAAATTTCAACCAGACTCAGGTATACTATCACCTGCCCTCTGTGGACTGCCACCCCTGAGATATCATCTACATAACCAGGTCTGGCTTCCACAACCCTGTTAATTTGTGTATGCATTCCTTTCTACTAACTACTTAAATTATTAGACAAAGCTGAAATCTTTAAACCAACTGGTAATCAGAAAATCTTTGACTCCAAATATAAATTATAAACCTCTGGGTCAATGCGGCCTGTCTCTCTGAGCCAATCTAATGGTTACTTTGCATGTACTGATGTCTATATTTGCTCATAATCTGACTTCCTAATCTGCATTGATTTATATACGTGCCCATATGTGACTTTCTAAATTGTATCAAACCAAACGCGAAACTGACTACCTCAGGCACACTTTCTCAGGACCTCTTGAGACTGCAGTACTCTGGGCCACTCGTATTGACTCAGAACAAACCTCCTTAAATTTTTACCCAGTGTGGTTTTTCACCTATACCAGGAGAAAATGAGGTTCGGATTGGGGAGAGATCAGGTGACCCCCTTTGTCTCTTCTCTATGTTCTTGTTGCCAATTCTTCTGTTCTTCTCATCTCATTGGACGCTATCTTATACGATATGTGACAGAGCACTGCATTTGATGATTTAGGTTTTTTAAACGTTTAAGTGTCTTTTTGTTTAATTTTCCTCAAGTCAGTCATTCTACAGCTTCCCGCTGTAACCAGAGAGTTTGGATTTTGCATCTTTCTTCTTGCATCTCTGTCAATCGATGTTTGCTTTCATTTATTTTTCTGCAAACTTTTATATTTTGCTATGCAATTGCAGCAAAGTGTTCTATATTTTAACTATATATTTACTCTGAGGGTTAGCTGAGAATAGTGCACGGAGAAATGTCAAGAGAGGAGTGTGATCTTCAGCTGTACATTCCAGTGAGGAAAACTGAGGCAAATGAAACCAAACAGTTTCTAATTGTTATAGTCAATATATAAACCCGGAGGACACATCTGGCTCTAAGAAAGTTCTCCCAGAATGCTGTGGGAACCAAGATGTTCAGCATCATTGGGTGTTGACAGTCACATGGATCACTGGGCATATATCACCTAGTGACAAAACGGAGGCAGGGACAGACTCCCAGAAACAGGAGGTAAGGTACACCGCCCGGGGCCACACAGGTAAGTACTAGGGTCAGGATATGAGGGGAACGAGAGAGAAAGACTGAACAAGATCCCCTTTTGTGATTTCTGTCTCCTGATGTTCAACTGTGGTGTCTGTCAGGTGTCCACTGGGCTGTGACCCTGCACTTAGAGTGAGAAGCAGGATGTTCAGTATTATTAGGGATAGGCAGCATGTGAATAAGTGTAGATGACCGGGAAGATTCTAGGAGTTGACACGTGGCAGGCCTTCACAAGGACCTGATACATCGCAGTCAGTACTGCTTTCCAAGAGAATCTTGCCAGATGCTCTTCAAATGACAATTACTATTTATTAAAACAGAAAAATGTGAACATTACATATATATTCCAAATATCAGAAACCTATTTTGCATGTCTCATTTCACCAGATGCTCCTAGTATTCATTCAATTAAAACTCCATGTTTTCAAGGAGAAGAGTGGCTAGGTAGAGAGGATAATGAAGTTTCTTTCTTCTTACTCAGAAATTAGTAGGACCAGGATACAAAACGGGTTTGAGTGCTACAAAACTTCTCTCTTTGTGCTTGATGACCAGTGCACACATCAAAAAGAATCACAGAAGGGTAACATATGTCCCTTGTAGGCATATTATTTGGTTGGTGGTATTTTTAACATATAACTACTAATCAACACATTGAAAATACTATACCACTTCTTGCATTAATTGCAACAGCTCAACATTTGGGTAGAATTAATCAGACCAAATAGATTAGGGAAAGATTTACTGACATTTAATGACAATTTTTGAAAGTACTCTTGACTATTTATTAAAGGTACAATAGAGATCTTTCCTACTCCTTGAAATACTGGTTTCCATCTATTGAATATGCTAAACTCAATATCAGTTTCTATCAAAACTTTATTTATACAACATTTTCACATGTTACTAGTAACATTTAAGGCTAGTATAGAATAAGGGTTAATAGCAGCTTCTTCATTATAATGCTTTGTTAACACATGTGGTTAAAATCCATTATATATGTGTATATGTTTATAAAACTCTTCTATAACACTCACATTAATTTTTTAAAAATACTGCAAACATTTGCATGTACCATATGGGAATGAGGCAGCAGAGTTATTTTGAAGAATCATCATTTATGCATTTTGGTTTTTTTCTAACATACCAATAATGTTTATTTTGCTGAAATATTTGTGGCATTAGCTTAGTGTTATGAGGAGCAAAGGAAAAGGTCATTGAGACTAACAGGGGAAATGTTTAGCCTTTTTAAAATAAATGGGATTTTTAAGAGGTTTTTAAAATTTATTTTTTAAATGTATTTATTTATTATAAAGATGTGGGGTACAATTCAGTGTTAGGTATACAAACATTGATCATGCAGGTATCCTTGTTGATGAGGTATGCCCCTCCCTCTCCTAATAGTTTCCCCCAACTGCCAGTCCCACCCCCTTCCCCTGAGGTTTTCTGCTACTGCCAATCGATTTCTCATGGCATTATAATCGTTCAAGGTCACCTTCTGAGTGAGAACATATGGAACTCAGTTCTTTGTTTCTGTGATAAATCACTGAGTATGATCGACTCCAAATCCATCCAATTTGCTGCGAAGTCCATATATTTGTCCTTATTTATGACTGCATAATATTCCATTGTGTATATGTACCACATTTATTAATCCAGTCCAGCTTCGATGGGCATGGACACTTCTCAAAAGAAGTTATACGGGCTGCCAACAGACACATGAAAAAGTGCTCAGACTCACTCATCATTAGAGAAATGCAAATCAAAACCACATTGAGATACCACCTAACCCCTGTGAGAATGGCCATCATTAATAAAACAAACAACAACAGATGCTGGCAAGGTTGAGGAGAAAAAGGAGTGCGTCTACACTGCTGGTGGGGATGCAGACTAGTGTAATACAACCTCTTTGGAAGACAGTGTGGTGGCTTCTGAGGGAACTAGAAATTGACCTTCCATATGACCCAGCAATTCCCCTATTGGGAATATACCTGGAGGAACTCAAATCATTCTACAAAAAAGATACTTGCACATGTATGTTTGTAGCAGTTCTATTCATAATAGCAAAATCATGTAACCAACCATGTTGCCCATCAAAGCTGAGAGGTTTTTAAAAACACCTTTTTGAGGCAACTTTTGATATTCCTGAATACTTGTTAATATCAACTGAGGTTATATATAAATAGACATGGGAATTTCAGAGGTCAAAACATGATAACTTTTTAGAGTCTTTACCTATGCTACTATAGTTGCCAACATATGCTAAAACTACATAGAATTAAATGTATGTTTTTTTCCTCATCAAGACAGAGTAACAGGGACTATAGTTACCTCCTATCACAATTAATTCTCCTATCTGAAATAACAACAAAAAAACCAAAATATATGAATAAATTGTTTTTTAGGCATTGTTAGTTAGGCAAGGAAGGACTGTGATTCCTGGGAGATGTGAAAAAAAAAGAGATTAATTCTATAGGTGCTTCAGCATACTTGAGAGAATTTCTTGAGCATGACCCACAAAGGGAAATGCAAACAGACCCTGGTGCACTCCCTGAGATAAAGACCTGGAGCTGACAGTACAGACAGAGTGTATAATATCATTAAAATAACTCAAAATATCCTAAAATCAACACCAGAAACTGAAAAAAATTGAGCAATTACATTTAGAACAATATGACATATATAACAATTGCTAGACTAAACCCAACATTATCAATAATAACATCAAATATAAAAGTCATTAACACGTTAAAGAAAAGGCAGAAAAATAAGATTTGATGAGAAAGTAAAACCCAATGTTATCAGCCCACTAGCATTTTATTGTAATTAAGATGATAGAGTTGGCTATAAGGAAAAAAGAAGGAAAGCATTAAAAATGCTAACTGTAAGCAAAAGAAATCTGAAATGATATACCAATTTTAAAATATATTATTTCAAGGCAAAGAATATTAACAGAAAAACAACCAAAGGTAATTTCACCATAAATGTTAATTCATCAAGAGTACACAATTTTAATATTTATGCTTAGAACACCTCAAAATATATGAGGCAAAGCTTAGTTGAACTACCAGGAGACATAGAAAAATTCACAATTACAATAAGATGTTACTATTTCAATAATGGATCAGATAAGTAGAAAGCAAATCAGAAAAGACAGAAATGTTTTAGACAACATTATCAACCAACATGATTTAATTGACATTTCTAGAACTCTCCATATGTTACATACCATGGATCAAAATAGATTATATTCTGAACCATGAAAAATGGTCTCATACACTTAAATTTAAAGTAGTCATGAGAAATTTAAATTCTTAATAAACGTAAGAAGATCTGCACAATACAGAATATCATTTGATCAACTGAATTAGAAGCCATATCAGAAAAACCTCTGTCCTATCTTCAAATATTTGGAAACATATTCTAACTAATGCCTCTAAAGAAACAAAAAATTTGAAAATATTTTTCAAGTAAAAACAAAAGAAAGTATAAACATCTACCAAGAACAACTGGAAACACATTTGAAAAAACACATACACAAATTCCCTAATCAAAAGCGAGGAAAGTATTAACAAAACAGATCTTTTAGGATATCAAAGTAATAGTGTGAACAAGTTTATGACAATAAATTGAATAACTTAGATGAGGTTGAAAATTTATTGAGAAATAAAAACTATGAATATTTTAGAAGTGTATATAACAACATTATTTTGACAGAAAATAACTATTAAAATTTTAGTTAAAAACCTCTACACCAATACAATTCCAAGTATGTATAAACTCACTGGAGAATATTACTAAACATTTAAAGAATAATTTCTCAGAAAATTGAAAAGAAATAATACATTTTAACTAGTATTATGAAACCAATATTAATGTGACCCCACACCTGAAAACTATATTGTAAGAAAAAAAACTGCTGAACAATATCCTTCAGTAACATGGATACCAAAATTCAAATAAATAATTAGAAACCCCCAGGTTACAGTATGTATAAATGATAAAACACCATGACCAAGTGAGAATTATCTCAGGAATGCAAGGTTGTTCTAATATTCAATTGATGGAAAGTCAAGTCAGCAACATGCAGAATAAGAATCCCTGGACCTTCATTACCTCTACAAACATTTATTCAGCAACAATTCATGGGCAAATTCTCTTCATGAGAAATTCAGAAGGCTATTTTTGCAAAGATTGGAGCATAAAGAAACTAAATAGGGAATGGTAGAACAATAAAAAAAATCAAGAAGAGCAAAGATTAGGTTTACTGAACAGATAATTAAAAGCAAACTACTTTTAGAACAGAAAAAAAGAGTGAAGACACAAATAAATAGAGTTTAAAATAAATCAAAGATATTACCATCAATGTAACAGAAATTTTAAATATGGGAGGCTGCTCTGAATAATTATAAAGCCAAACCCTGGACAATCTAGGAGAAATGGGCAAAATCTAAGAAACATACAACCTAAAAAAAGACTAAATCATAAAAAAATAGCAAGTTTAACAAACCTAAACTAGTAGGAGATTGAATCCATAATAAAAGCCTCTCAGCAAAAAAAAAAAGCCAAGGATTTTCTCAACAAAGAAAAGCCAAGGACTAAATGGCTTCACTGGTGAATTGTACCAAACATTAAAGAACAAATGCTAATGTTTCAAACTCTTTCAAAAATTAAAGAAACGGGAATACTTCCAAAGGCGTGTTATGGGTCTAGCAGGACCCAAATACCAAGCCCAGACCATTATACTGGAAGACAGAATAAGAATCTTCAACAAAATGCCAGCAAATTGAATCCAGTAGCACAATAAAAGCATCATACTCCATGATCTATTGGGATTTGTCTTTGGCATCTAAGAATGTTTCCACTGTAGAAATCAGTTTTGAGATTCACTACATTAATAAGACTAAAAGTGACATACTAATCTCAATAGATGCAGAAGAAACATTTCACAGAATTCACACACTTTGATGATAAATTTCAAAAGGTCAGAATATGCAGAGGTACCTCAAGACAGTAAAAATTCTATTTAAAAAGCTGATAACTGACATCATAATAAATAATGAAAGGCTAAAATTGTTTGCAATAAGATTGGGAACTAGACAGTCATGCCTTCTCTCCAACCAATATTCATCATAGTCCTAAAAGTTCTAACCTGAGCAATTAAACAAGAAAAAGAAAATAAATAGATTCATATTACAATAAAAATTAAGATTGTTTTGTTTGGAAGTGACATGGTCACATTTATAACCTATCAGCTTCCACCACAAAAATTGATAGAATTTGAAATGAATTCAGGAAAGTTATAAGACACTCAGTAAACATACAAAAATCAGGCATATTTTATGCACAAAAAAACTTGAAAATGAAATTACCAAATAATTTCATTTTCTTTCTTTCTTTCTTTTACAGAGTTGGATTCTCATCCTGTCACCCAGGCTGGGGTGCAGAGGCATGCTCATGGCCACCCCAGCATCAACCTTCTGGGCTATGGTGATTCTTCCTCCTCAGTCTTCCAAGCAACTGGAACTACAGTCATGCACTACCACGCTGGACTAATTTTTAAAATTTACTGTAGAGACAAAGTCTCGCCAAGTTGCCCAGGGTGGTATGGAACCTGAAGGCTCAAGCAATCTAATCACCTCAGCCTCCCAATGTGCTGGGATTACAGGCTGAGCCACTAAGCCTGACTGAATCTCATTTTCAATAATACTAAAAGGAATAAAATATTTAGGAATAAACTAAGGAAGTGGAAGAATTACGCAATGAATGGTACAAAATTTTGTGGAAAATGAGTAAGACACAAACAAATGGAAGGAAATCTGCTTAAAATTAGAAGACTCAATATTGTTAAAACATCTAGAGTACCCAAAGCAACCTACATATATATACCATCAGAAGCAAAACCTAGGAGGCATTTTTTACAGGAATAAATAAAATAAATCTACGTAGAGAACAGGTGAACACGAATGTGAAAACAACCTTGAGAAAAAAGAACAAAGTTGGAGACATCACACTTCCTGAAAGCTACAAAGCTACAGAAAATAAAACAGTAGGGCAAGAGCATACAGACATGCATGTACACCAGTGGAACACAAATTAATCTATGCATATGTGGTCAACTAATAATCAGTAAGGTTGCCTAGAATACATAGTGAGGGAAAGACAGTCTGTTTAACAAATAGTGTTGGAAAAACTGGATATTCACATGCATACAAATAAAATTGAATTTTTTTTTAGTTAGAGTCTCACTCTGTTGCCCAGGCTGGAGTGCAGTGGCACGCTCATGGCTACTGCAGCCTCGACCTGCTGGGCTCAGGTGATCCTTCTGCCTCAGCCTTCTAAGTAGCTGGAACTGCAGGCACGTACCACCACACCTGGCTAATTTATTGATTTATTGTAGAGACAAGGTCTCACCAAGTTTCACAGACTGGTCTCAAAGCCCTGGACTCAGGTAGTCTTCTCACCTCGGCATCCCAATGTGCTGGGATTACAGGATTGAGCCACCACACCCTGCTGGAAACCTTATCTTGCAATATAGATTTTAATTGACAAGATGTGGAAACAATGTAAATGTCCATCAAAAGATAAGTGGATAAAGAGAAACAAAAAAGAGGAAATAGAGGAACAACAACAACAGTATCACCAACGGCAGCAACAACCACAGAAGGAAATTTCTTCCCCAAATAGGTAAAAGTGTGGAAAATAGAACCATCAGCATACCGGGAATTACTTTAAACGTAAGTAACCTCAATGCACCAAGTAAAAGACGTTTATAAAACATATTTTAAACACTTAGAGTTCATAAAAAAGAGTTAATAAAACAAAACAAAATGCTTTTGAAGAAAGAAACTGACTTGAATCATGGCAGGTAGGTTGACAATAAAAGGGTGGTTTAAAAAATATTAAGATCACATTTCTGTAGTTTCAGTTTTTAGTTGCAAACCATTGTGAGTAACATGACAACCTCTTCATGGGACCTGATTCATCCAGGTGTCCAACATCCCCACCATGTCCATGCTGGCTGCCCATTAGTTGTTGAGTTGTATGTTTTATCAGTTAGACTGCCATGGTATTGCAGTGCTTGTGTCCACATAACTCTTGTTTGATTTCATGGTGGTCCCAAAGTACAAGAAGTGTGAAGCAGGGAGGTTGGATATGCAAAGAAGAGCCGTGAAGTGATTCCTTTAAGTCAAAAAATGGAAGTTCTCAATTGAACAAGGCAAAGAAAAAAATTATACACTGATGTTGCTGATACTTAGAGTAAGAACAAATCTTATATCTGTGAAATTGTGGAGTTGGGAGGAGAAATTACCTAGCTTTGTGGTTGCAATTCAAACTGAAAAGAAATATGGAGGATTTAGTACTATCTGAGGGTTCAACCATTTGCTGAGGGTCTTGGAACATATTCTTTGTAGATAAGTGGGGAATACCTGGTGGAAGGGTAAAAAGGAAGTTCTTCAGGCTGTAAACATATTATTCCAGAGGAGAATGTAGTATGTCAGCAATGAAGGAAGAGGAATAGAAATGGGCAATCATTGGACAAATATATGCTAGATCATTTTTTCTCCTAATTTAAGAAAAATACATGATTGTGAAAAGCAAAAACTGTAACACTGTCTGTGTGTGAAGGGAGATTTCCTTACCTTGGCCTCTTTTATAAGGGCTGTGAGGGAGAATTGTTCCTTCCCTCTCTTCTGGCTTCCAGTGGTTGCTAGCAATGCTTGATGTTCCTTAGTTATAGGTATATCACTCTGGTTTCTGCTCTGTCTTCACATGGCCTTCTCCCTACGTGTCTGCCTTTGCTCTCATACTTTCTGTCCTCCATAATTCTCTCTAAACTCAAATCTTCCTCTTCTTCTAAGCCAGCCATTGGGTTATGGTTCATTGCAGTAAGCCATGGTGTCTCATCTTAACTTCATCACATCTAAAAAGGCCAATTTCTAAAAACAGTTACATTTACAGGAACTGGTAGTTAGGGTTTGAACATTTCTTTTGAGAGATGATAGTTCTGCTCAAAATAAGGAGAAACTAGGTGCAGCAAATACAATGTTCACTGTAGCCCAGGACACAACACACCCACTTTTGTTTCAAGTTTTTCTGCTA
>JAPVLO010004542.1:0-14403 GCA_027257055.1 Cephalopachus bancanus | reverse complement strand
TCATACCAAAACTCTGTCTGCCTCTTTTACCTCAGCCCGAGGCCATGTGGCCATGCATTTCCTTACTCAAGAGTGTGATAGCCACTATCTGATTTCCAGAGTAGACTTGTTAGGATAAAATATATATTTATACACTTATAGTTACATTTTAGAGTATATTTGAGTAAACTTATGCTTGCTGTTTTGTTTCTTTTGGCTACATTATTCAAATATAATAGTTACTATACGATTTATAAAAGAATTAATGATAAGGTATTAGCTTAATAGGATATAGCATAGTATTAAAGGTCAATCATTACAAAAATTAAAGTTTAGACATAGGAAATTCATTTAAGTCATGGTAACGTTTTATAATTTAAGAATAAGTTTTAATTGTTATAGAATTACAGGACACTACGTTGAGCCATAATAGATTAATAGAATAACTGAGTCATTTAAGTAAACTTATAGATTATAGTATAGTGTTAAGTTGATAATATTAATCGTTAAAAATATTAGGAGTCAGTAAACTTGGATTTAACTTAGAAAAGTTTTTGTATTAATCAGGGTCTGGAACAAAAAGTATAATGTGAATGATTTATTGAACATTATGAAAAACACTTTGAACAATCTGTATTAAAATTGTATACCTGTAAATTTAATGTAAGTTTTGGGAAACACGTCATGTATCATGGAATTGTAATTGTTTGCTTGGAACTTGCAAGTCTTGTGATGCGTAATTTGCATAAAGTTTGTACGCCCCCAAAGTGATTGACACACTAATGGAGGGTATGGAAAAAGGTATATAAGTTGGAAGGAGTTCAAATAAAATTTGGCTTCAGTCCTGATCAGACTGTTCCCGGAAGAATGGCCTCAGAGTCGTTTTTTCTCTCCGTCTTGATCCACCGTTGCGGTCCTAACCCACCCTTATAAGTCGGGGTTGGCGAAGACCCCGACAGACTTGAGCTTTCTGTCCACAATCCTTCTTCACTTCCTCCCTTGTTGTGTGTCACAGGCTGAATTATGGACCCCCATGGCAAATTCGCCTGTTGAAGTCAAACCCCTGGTACCTCAGAATGTGTATTTGGAGAAAGGTCTTAAAAAATGTTAAATGAGGTCATGGAGGTGGGCCCTAATCTAACATGACTGGTGTCCTTAAGAGGAGGACACCGGGACACAGACATGCACAGAGGGAAGGCGATGTGTAGACACAGGGAGAAGACAGTCATCTACATGTCAAGGAGGGGGTCTCAGAAGAAATTAACAGCCGATGCCTTGATCTCACACTTATAGCATCCAGAGCCGTGAGTCAAACTTCTGCTGTTGAAGCCACCCAGTGTGGGATTAACTCTGGCAGGCCTAGCAAATTCAGGCACCACGGCCCCTCATGGGGGGAGTATTTCTTTCCCACCCCCTGACTTCAGGCTTGGCCAGCTGACTAGATTTGCCCAACAGCATATGGGTGGACCAGAAAGGCATCTATCTGAAGTGAAGGCCTTCAGACACGTGGCAGTTTCCATCGCCATCTTGGAGTAGAGCAGAGCAGGCTGCAGGCAGCTGTAGGTCCTTCAGCCTTGGTCCTAAATAGGATGTGTAGACCAGAAGCCTAGAGTCCAGCCTTGTCCAGCTGAGCCAGCCAAGTTTGCACTGCAGGCAGCCTACACACTCATAAGTGTTATAAGCCAAGGAGACTGGGGGGTTGTTTGTTACTCAGCATTGCAGAAGAGGCCTGAGCAATACGGTACCCAGGACTGATGGGCAGAAACCCAGTACCTGGTAGTCCCAATGGTCCTCAGGCTGTTCATGGAGAAAAACCTCATATTTTTACAGCAGAAACCACTGATGTGCACAAGAAAGATGAAAGCACAGGCTGAAAATAAACCAAAATGTGGGCAGGAGTTAACCTGGGGTGCTGAAAATATGGACCACTGCTATAATCAGGTCAGGATTTGGAGGGGTCTTCTATTGTCTGTTTTTCATTTGGATTTTTGCAACAGAAATAAATTACTTATGGAAGCAGAAAAAAAATGGTTCCTTTGTCTTCTTTGTTCTACAGTGTTTGTCCACAGTGTTTCTGTTGGGCTCTGATGCAGGGAGGGGTGGGTGCAAGGAGCCCCATTTCACCGTGAGCCAGCCTCTGCTCCTGCAGGGTTGAGGCCAGTTTCCTGCTGCACAAGCTGTGCTCAGCTCTGCTGCAAGAGTTGGGAGCAGCCCACACTCAGCTGACCTGAGTTTCTCTTCCTATTAATGTTAGGCTAGCTGACATTAGGGCTCCTGGCTAATCTTTCCTGACAGCATCGGAGTGTGTGCAGAATTTCAGAGTGAGAAAAGACTTGAGATCTTATTTCTTTGTTCATGTAAAGAAAATCATCCCAGAATTATGAACCCTGAAGGAATCAGAAGTGCAAATGGACAGACAGCTCACCCGAATAGATGTCACCTGGTTTGCAATGGATGGACGGCTCACCCCTGAGTGGATGTCGCCAGGTTTGCAATGGATGGATGGCTCACCTCTGAGCAGATGTCACTTGGTTTGCAATGGATGGACAGTTCACCCTTGAGTGGTTATTGTCTAGTTTGCAATGGATGGACAGCTCACCCCTGAGCGGATGTTGCCTGGTTTGCAATGAATGGACAGCTCATCCCTGAGTAGATGTTGCCTGGTTTAAAATGGATGGATAGCTCACCCCTGAGAAGATGTCATCTGGTTTGCCTCTATCTCTTAGGCAACCAAAAGTCCAAAAACAAGTAGAAGAGCTTCCAGAAAGGAGTGCCCTTTTCAGAAGGAGAGTTCAACCCAGCTGTTCTGACACATGCAAATAGTCTGCCTTGAACTTATTCCTCTAACCTTCAGGCTAGAAACAAACATTTATACACATCTCCTCAGCAAAGCAAAACAAAAAATAGTCTAACAATAATAATAAAAACAGTCCTTGACAGCTAGCCAGGGCCACAACTGATGCAGACTGTGTTGCAGCCTGGGGTCCTCCTTCTGTCTGCCTCCACCCCTTGGCCCTTCTCTGCTTGGCTGTGTCCAGGCTGAGTCAACAACATCCAGACAAATTCATGTAGCCCCTTTTATTCCATTCAAATCTTGCCCTCAAGAATGCTGGCTTTTCCTGAACCTTTTCTTTTTTTTAGTTGGAATTTCATTCTCTCCCAAACTTGAGTGCAGTGGTAAGCTCATGGCTACTGCAGCCTTGACCTGCAGGCTTAGGCGATCCTTCCACTTCAGCCTTCCAAGTAGCTAGAACCACAGGCATGTGCCACCATGCCCGGCTAATTTTTTTAAATTTATTGTAGAGACAAGGTCTTGCCAAGTTGCCCAGGCTGGTCTCGAACCCTGGGCTCAGGCAATCCTTTTGCTTCTGCCTTCCAAAGTGTTGGGATCACAGGCATAAGCCACTGTGTCTGGTTCCTGAACTTTTAATGCATCTCTTTTGGCCAAGAAACCCTCTGTATAACCCAGAGTCGACCATGTAGTGTACTGTGCATGCCTGCATACATGTATGTATCTGTGTGTGTGTGTGTGTGTGTGTGTGTGTGTGTGTGTGTGTGTGTGTGAGAGAGAGAGAGAGAGAGAGAGAGAGAGACAGAGACAGAGACAGAGACAGACAGACGTACTAAGCAGGGAAGGAGAAAGGAATAGGAAAACAGAGAGAAGTTGTAAATACAGCTGCCAACATTTCTAAAACAGCTGCATCTTTATTTTTATCTCCTCCTGTGTTTCAGCTCAGAGGACACTCACCACTACTACCACTGCCAGCTGCAATCTCTTGAGAGTCTACTAAAGTCAGGCACTGTGTAGGAGGCTTTGTGTACATTTTTTTTTTTTTTTTGAGTTGGGGAGTCTCACTCTGTTCCCAGACTGGAGTGCAGTGGCCACTCCTGGCCACCGCAGCCTCGACCTGCTGGGCTCAGGTGATCCTTCTGCCTCAGCCTTCCAAGTAGCTGGAACTATAGGCATGCGCCACCATGCCTGGCAAATTTTTTGAGTTATTGTAGAGGTGAGGTCTCACCAAGTTGCCAAGGATGATCTTGAAACCATGGGTTCAGGCAATCCTCCCACCTCAGCCTCAAAAGGTGCTGGGATTATAGGTGTGAGTCACCATGCCCGGCCCTTTATGTACATTATGTCTGAGCTTTATACTGGCCCTGTAAGATAAAAACTCCAATTTTTTCAGACAGAGAAATGATGGTCACAAAGCCAGTGAGTTAAAGAAAACCTGACCAATCCCAGGTCTGTAGACACTCCAGAGTTAGCAAATAACAACACAGGATAAATACCTGGGTACATCTGAATTTCAGAGAAATGACAAATAATGTGTTAGTATAACTATGTCCCAAATATTGGATGGGCTATGTCAAAAATGCTTTAATTCTTAGGAGATGCATGCTGAAAGATTTAGGGGCAAAGCATGTGATGTCTGCAACTTATATTCAAATAATTCAAGAAAAAGTGTATTGGGAAGATCAAGTAAATATGGCAGGATGTCAGCAACTGATACATCAAAATGAATGGAAATACTGCACAAAATAGACTCATACTAAAATATTTTTTGCTATTTATCTGAAATTCAAATATAAATGGGGGTCCTGTATTTTATCTGGCTACTGTACCCCAGAGGGACCATGAAACTATGGAGAAGCCATAAGTTGGGCCGTCTGAACCCTTGGGGCTTGCTTACATCCTGAGGAGGGGAACCAGGGCACCTGTGTGAGGTCACAGCCAGGTCCCGAGTGTCCAGGGGCCTGCTCGGCCTCAGCTGTGCGGGTGTGTCCAGAGAAGTCACCTCAACCTCAGGCCTCCATTTTCACTTAAACTTCTACTTTCTGCCCCAAACACTCAGGGCAGTCAAGAGTGCCCTCTAGGAGCTGTCCCCGCAAGGGAAGCCCCGAGAAGCTAACAAATAATAACCTTAGCCTCAGACCAGCTGACACAGAAACCATTCATTTCGCCAGACACAAGGAGCCCTTTGCCTGACTGAACAAAAAGCTGTGGCTTGAAACAACTGATCCTCCTTATGGAGGGTTCTGTTGTGGTGGTGACAGACACCAGCCAAGTCTCATCATCAGCTGAGTTTTCTTAGTTACACTAAATAAAAAGTCAGCATAAGGTCTTCAATCAGTTTTACAATGTGCTTTGGATACCATGTGTCACACTGTAGAGTCACATTACGCTTACTAATTTTAACTAAGTACAACATGATGAATTTTTCTAGGCACGATATCGTAGCACTAACACTAAAATATATATATATATATATTGGAAAGGCTGCTGGTTATGTGATGAATCTGCAGGGTCAACAGCCATTAATAACCTGGACTTGAAAACTTACTTTTCAGCTAATCAGCTAGTACATGCATATTGAAGCTTTCCAGGTACCCACTAGGCATAGGCCCTGTTCTCAAGGACCCAAAACCAACATGCGTTTGACAGCGAGTAAAACATAATGAGCAAGACTCAGTAATTCAGCCCGAGAAAGGGCTCATGCCTGAAATTATCTAGATCATTCCAGTGGGGCTGGCTGTGTCCTAACATCCCCCATCCATACCTCTCGCAGGCTCTCCAAGTCAACATGACCGAAAATGGCCTCATGGCTGTCTCCCCTAATCAATCACTAGGCCTCCTCCTCTTCCCCATTTCTGCTCCGAGGCCCACTTTATCACTGGCCTGGACTGTGGTGATACTGTGGGTCGCTTCTAACTGGGTCTTTCTCCAGCCTTGTTCCTTTCAAGTCCCGCATCCACCTCAGCTTCCAGAACAGACACATGCACTATTCGCTCACAGGATGAAGTCCATGGTCTTGATGTGCCGTGACCTGATGCAACCCTGTCACCTGTCATCATCTGTCACTTCCTGGTAGGCACTCTATGCACCAGCCACACTGAAGCTTCTACTGTTTCCCAGAATGCAGGTTCTCAGGCAGAGCCTTGGCTTGAGACACACTGCCCTCTGCACAGGGTCCTCGTCACCACAGTCACTTCTACTTGGGCTTCAGGGCTCAAGCCAAAGTGCCAACTTTGGGGCTGCATGTCTCCTCTCTGCCTCCATGAGACTTCACAAGTTTATTAGAACAATATGTTTCTTTATTTGTCTCTGGTATCCGATTGTGTCTGATACCAAAGTGTATCTTTTTCATCTATCCCCAGCACATAACATGGTTTCTGGCACAGCAGTGATACAATAAGTGCCTTCTGAAGGAACAGATGATACTGTAGCGATGTGGGGTACAATTCAGGATTGGGTAGATAAGTGGTCATCATAGGTAAAGTTTGGGCCTCCCTTTGGTCTCCCCACCTCACCTGGTTTGAGATCAGGTACCTTTATTGATGTTATGGGTCCCCCTTCTGAGCATGTCCTGTGACTGCTGATGCCTTTCTTATAGTATTATGATTAGCGTTTAGGGTCCACTTATGAGTGAGAATATGTGGTATTGGTTTTTTGTTTCTGTGATAGGTCACTCAGTATTATAGACTCTAAATCCATCCAAGTTGCTGCAAAGTCCATAATTTCGTCCTTTATGACTGCATAATACTCATCGGGTATATGTACCACATTTTTAAAATCCAGTCTACTTTCGATGGGTAACATGATAAGGTCTTCCATGTGGCAAAATTGAGTTATGTTGTAAATATGTAGCATCAACAGCCAAATTAATAACCTGGACTTGAAAACATTTCAATTAATCAGTCAGTGTGAGCATACTGAACCTTCCCGTGCCCAGCAGACATAAGCCCTATTTGCGAAATGCTGGATATTCTAAATAACATGTGAGAAAGGTGATCCAAATAAACAGTCTAAATTTCAGTCCTGCAGATCCATGAAGAAATAGTAACTTTCCTAACTGCAAATATTATTTTTCAAGGAGACAGCTTGGCCCCCTTTCATCAATGGTTAAGACTGGTTTGGCATTAGCAGGGTTTGTGTTTATGCATAATTAGTATGCCAATGGCACAAAAACCTTAGTTCTAAGTCTATTTGACCTGTTTTTACCAATTTCATTTTCAATATGAATATTCTTATAAAATTCTTTTTCATAGCAAGTACAGCATAGGATTTTCATAACCTTAAAATTAACGAAATTCTTTCATTCTTTCCACCAATATGTATTTAGCACTTTCTATTATTATGTGCCCACCACTGTTCCAGGGACTGGGGTTACAACAGAGGACAAGAAGTCCTACCTTCGTGAACTTAAATTTTATTGGTGAAATCTGAAAACCCCTTGAGGTCACAAGGAACAAAACAGACTTAGAAGCAAGAAAAGATCACCCTTGCTTAAGGGAAAAATCCCCTAGATGTCATGGTAACTTATCACCCTGCAGAAATTTCTATATTCATATTAGATATAGAAGATATGTTTAAAGCAGCAAATATTACTACAAATGTGCAGAAAGTCATGTGCTTCTGGTCTCTATTCACAAATAAAGCTATTGATTGTTATTACCTTAAATCAGATAAAATGTTGACCCATCCTCTCCCTACCCACCCCACCTTACTTGTCACAGAAAATTTGGTCAGTAAAGAAAGTAAAAGGAAGAAAATGTAATTTTCCTGTAATCCACATCACCACCCCTTAACATGTGGGTTTATTTCTCTTTGGTCTATTCATATATGATTGTGTTGTTGTTGCTGTTTTGGTTTTTTTGATTTTTTGAGACAAAACCTCATTCTATCACTCTGGCTGGAGTGCAGTGGCACAATCACAGCTCACTGTAACCTCAGAACCCGGAGCTCAAGTGATCCTCCCTCCTCAGCATTCCAAGTGGCTAGGACTATAGGCACACATGCCTTATTCATATATGCTCATACGTATATTTTGAACATAATTAAGATATTAAGATATATACTGTTTTATATCAAGTGTTTTCACTTTTATAAATGATTATCCTTGTTATTAAATAGTTTTTGAAAATTTTTATGTCTGTATATTAACCCATTGCTCAGATATAAATTAGTTTACTTAATCGTTCACTTACCGTAGAACATTTGCAGTAAATGTTTTTGAATACTTTGTCCAAATCATTGAACAATTTCTTAGGGGGGACGCCTAGCTGGGATTATTGGGTCAAAAGACAAAAAGTCCTTTTCTCACAAACTTACAAGTCTTTAAATATTACCAGGTTGTTTCCAGAAAGCAATATAAGAGCAACTAATTCAGCATATCTACACCAATATTGGTGCTCAAGATTTTTAGAAATCTTTGCTTATTTAATAGTGGCAAAATAGCATCTTATTGTTTAAACTTGCATTTCTTGAATTACTGAAGAAGTAGAATTGATTTTACCATGTATGAGACTTTTTTAAAAACAAAAGTAAACAAACAAACAAACAAAAAACCTTCAACAGGCATAATCTACTACCCAACAGAAGCTTGGTAGACAGAAAGCTGGTCCAAGGCAGGACAGAAGACTCTCCGAGCTATGTGCAGGGGCATGGCATCACTGGCCAGGCTTCTGCCTGCTGTGTAGACAAGGGATCAGATATAGGCTGAGTTAGCTTTGGCTGCTGAGCCCTGACATCCTTAATGCAGCCACAGTACACATTACCTCCATGTCCGCGATCTTTCGGGAAGGCAACACCATGAGGGCTGTTAAACCAGCTGTCCCGATGTTAGCCACTTCCAAATAAAAAATAGGTACTCAGGAAATTGCATTACAGTTTGATGGGAGTCAGTTAATACTTTTTAAGAAACCTTAAGTCTCAAGAGCACTGCTGGCTGCTCTCTTAGATCAATGAAGTGCTACTTAAAACTGAACACAATTTAAGCACCCCCATTGCCACCTGCACAGTCTAAATTCATCCAGGGATAACATTGGTCAGCTTGGAGAATCGGGCCTAACAGTGTATGGATGGCTCTCATTGGACTCCAGTTTAATACAACTGACCAAATATAAAAACACCAATTGGTTTGCTTTGTTTTTTAAAACTGCTTCTTGAAATTTAGCAAACCCCACCCAGACTCTTGTAGTAATTGAAGTAATTTCCACAACATATTTATTCTCTGTTGAGCAAAAAGAAACAAGTTGCCATTCACATTCCACCCTTATTTCCTGACCTTATTTTAACTCGGAAACAAATGTACTGGCATTCACTTTTTAAAAAATGTCTCTGTTGTTTAACTTCCCTTTTAATTGCAACTGTCATAATTTTAGCGAATTTTAACTAATGCGATCTGACAGTTCAGATTCAAATGCTAGTTCATGAGTGAGCTGCTACTCTGTTTATAACTTACATACTGGACAATATGGTGGAACAGCTTTTCCCCAAAAAACCTCCTGCTACAAAACCCCCACTACAGTAAATATTTATTTATATATGTATATATTTTTTTGAGCTGGGGGCTCACTCTCTTGCCCAGGCTGTAGTGCAGTGGCATGATCACGGCTCACTGCAGTCTCAACCTCCTGGGCTCAGGTGATCCTTCCATCTCAGCCTCCCGGGCAGCTGGGACTATACATGTGTGCAGCCATCCCCAGCTAATTTGCTTTTGATTTTTTTAGAGACGAAGTCTCACTACATTGCTCAGGTTGGTCTTGAACTCCGGGGCTCAAGCAATCCTCCTGCCTCGGCCCCCCAAAAGTTCTGGGATTATAGGTGTGAGCCACCATGCCTGGTCCTAACTTTTTTAAAGCTTCCAGGTGATTACAAATGTGTAGCCACATTGAGAACTGCATGCCTAAAGGGAGAAAGAACAGTTACCAGATGGAAACTTAAAACAGAACCAGGTGAAAATAGAGAAAATATATGTTTAGGAAGGGGCTAAGTGAGTAGGTAAGAAAGAGGATTTTGAGATGTGAATAAATAAGAAACGCGTCCATGGACACAATGCCCAGGCTCTGCAGGCCACTCATGCAGTCAGTCTCATTGTCTAACAACCTGTTTGGTTGTGATTATATCTCCCAGAGTTGAAACAAGTGATGCTTTCCCCCCTAGCTTATTCCTGTCTATGTAACCTCCTCCTTCCATGACTGCTGAGTAAAGTAAAGAAGGAAATATCCTTAAAATGGGAATTGCGAGGGTTGCGGGGATGTTGGTAAAGGACACAAAATTTCAATGAGAGAGGAGAAATAAGTTCAAGAGGCCTAATGTACTTCATGGACATTATATAGACAATATATCGTCTACCTGAATATTGCTGAGAGTAGACTGAGCATTCTCACCACAACACGAGACATATGAGGTATGAATAAGTCAAATAACTTGACTTAGCCATTCCACAGTGTGTACATACATCAAAACATCATGTTGTATGCCATAAATAACCTACAATATATACGATGTTTACTTGTCAATTAAAAAATAAATTTAGAAAAATGGGATTTGCAATGAGTGATGACATTACTGTAACAATAGGGTTCTTCCTCCTCGCTCACTCTGAAAAGGGTGTAAAATGCAGATGCTGAAGAGGCCAGATGGGTAAGGAAATGAGTGACACAGGCTGTGGGTTTGAGCGTTGGCTTGCATGTCAACCTTAGTAATAGCATTTGCTTCTACCTAGAACTAGGCCCACTGTCATCCTTGTTCAACAGGTGGCCCTCTCAAGCTGTCTTTCATTCTTCTCTTGGTAAAGAGGTCAGATGCACGAGATAGTTCTAGGCTCTCAGAAAGACGACAGAGCAAGCACAGTAACAAAGCGCACCCTTGCTGGGCCCTGGGAGCTAGCAAGGTGTGAAGGAGAATGGGTGCTGTGGTTTAAATATTTGCACCCCACAGCTCATAAATTGAAATCCTCACCCCAAATTGTGGTATAAAGAGGAGGAGGCCTTTGGGGGGTGATAAGGCAGAGCCCTCATGCATGGGATCAGTGTTCTCTAAAAGGGACTCCAGGCAGCTCACTTGCCCCTCCCACCGTGTGAGTGTAGAGTAAGGACACAGTTGCCTCTGAAGACACAGGGCCCCCGCCAGACACGGAACCTGCTGGGGGCCCTTTATCTTGGACTTCCCAGCCTCCAGAGCTACAAAGGGAAAAAATGTCTGTTGTTCATAGTCACCCAGTCTCTGGCCTCTTGTGACAGTAGCCTGAATGAACTAAGACCAAGGGAACAGGAAAGGGAGGTCCCATCCAGGGGTTTAGCCTCTACCTGCCCAGACTGCTGCCACGCAGACCTTGATGTGGCCAGCTCCACAGAACACATAAATGTTTCCAGCTGGAAGTCTGGAACAATGGGGGTCATTTCCATATTTTAAAGGTATATGAATGAGGCAAACATGTGACTACTGGCCTATGCAATGTGGGACAGAATGTGAAACTAAACAACACGCAAACAGAATCATTCCCAAAGATGCAATTTTCATCAATCCTTCCTTCCATGCATCCAAGCACCCTGCTGACCATCTGTTTTGTATAAGACGTTGCACTGGGCAGTATGAGAGGATGACACCAAACTAAATATGACAGGACCTCTACCTTCAAAGAGAGCTTCCAAGCTGGATAAAAATACCGCACTACGTCATACAGTCTGGAAATCTCTGCAGGGCTGAGGCTAGAAGGGAAGATCGAATAATTCAATTATAGAGATGCAAATGCTCTGTCGAGTTTGATCAGCACACGGGACAAGACAGGAGATTCACAGAACCGGAATCCACGACAGCTCGAATGGGGAAAGGTAAAAGAACACAGCACGAAAAACACACTGAACAAAATCCTGGTGGTTGGAAAACACTAATAATATAGCTTTCAAATGGGCCTTAAAGGAATGTAATACAGGGAGCATGTATTTTTAAAAAAAAATTCCAAAAATAAGAATGATTAAGTAAATAAAAATTAGGTCAGCAGTTCTCAAAGTGAGATCTGAGAATCTCGGGGGAAACCCCCAAAACCCTCTCAGGAGGTTCACAAGGTCAAAACTATTTTCCTAAAACTTGTAAGAGTCATCTGCCTTTCATTCTCACCTTCTTCTAGAGTGGAGTTTTCCAGAGGCCACATAACAGGCAATGATGTTACTACTCTGAGAGTTACTGGCATATGTGCTTGTGTACACTCGTGTTTTGGAAATTTGTCTAAAATATTTATCAATTTTAATTCCTAATACTGTAAACATCAAGAGATAGAACCCATCAAAACATAGTTTTTTGGGGATTCTCGGCAATTTTTAAGGGTGTGAAGGGGCAAGAGGACAAAAAGTGTGAGCTGGGTTACAAAGCCTGTGAGGGTCATGGCTGTGTCTCATTAACTGTTGTATCCACCACTCTCAGCACTGGCTGCACAGATGGTACACCCTCAGGACAAATCTGCTAAACACAAGAATGACTGCCAAAGCACGCACCTACAAGTATGTTTAGACACAATGCAAACACCCCAAAATGGCCCTTTTTTTTCCCCTTTGGGTTTCTTTTGGCTGGTTACCAACTTGGATTAATAATGGTCCTCTCCTTCGTAGCTCATATGTGGAGAGCACATATCTTGATGGTCGAGTCACTGGCCAGCATCCTATGTTTTTCTTAATGAGCTTATAATTCCACCTGTGGATCTTCCGTGGGAAACAAGCAAATGTCTGGCAGAACAGATGGCACCTTTGCTGAGGCTTGACAGAATGAAATCTTGCCCTTTATTAAACAGTCAAGCAAAATGGTTTCCACAGGCAGCACCCCTCCCTCTCCCTCAAATAATCTTTCCTTTATGTAAACTTACAGATTGATAGTAATTTGTTAGTAGTAATATCCTAAACTAGAATTCCCATCTCAAGACATGTAGACAGAAACCATCAAGAGAGTGGGCAGCAACCCACAGAACAGGGAATAAATATTAACTAATTATGTATCTGACGAAGGCCTAACATCCAGGATCTACAAGGAACTCAAACGAGACGAAAGGAAAAAAAAAAAAAACAACTGTATTAAAAAGTGGACAAAGAACAAGAACAGACACTTTTCAAAAGCTATATAAGCAGCCCACAGATATATGAAAAAATGTTCTGCCTTCTAATCATCAGGGATATGCAAATAAAAAACACAATGAGATGCCCCCTAACTCCAGTAAGGATGGCTATCATTAACAAGTCAAAAAACAGCAGGTGCTGGCATGGCTGCAGAGAAAAGGGAACGTTTCTACACTGTTGGTGGAAGTGCAGGCTAGTTCAACCTCTATTGAAAGCAGTGTGGTGATTCCTAAAAGAACTACAAGTTGACCTTCCATGATCCAGCAATCCCTCTCCTGGGAATATACCCAGAGGAACATAAACCATTCTACAAAAAAGACACTTGCACATAGGTTTAGAGCCACATGTTTATATTCACAAGAGCAAAAACATGGAACCAACTCCACTGCCCATCAAACATTGACTTGGTAAAGAAAATGTGGTACATGTACATGATGGAGTGCTATGCAGCCATAAGGAAGAACAAAATCACAGACTTCGCAGCAAACTGGATGGAGTTGGAGACCATCCTACTTAGTGATCTATCACAGAATCAAAGAACTGAATACCACATGTTCTCACTCAGAAGTAGGACCTGAACATTAATCGCATTAGCACAAGGGAGGAATTGGTAGTCACTGGACACTGCCAGGGGAGGAAGGGAAGAAAGGGGGGAGGTCACATCACAACACAACGAGTACCCGGTCCTAAACCAGGGGAAGTGAGGACCAGTTGGAGGCCCAAACTTCAACCGGCATGCAGCCTACATGTGTAGCTAATCCTGACCCGTACCCCACATCTCCATAATAAAATAATTTTTTAAAAGTCAAAACAACCATGAAAAAGAAAAAAAAGAAGTCATGGCTAAAATAGTCAATCTGCAAACCACGCATGAATTTCATGATCATCTCCTTCACTGGGTCCTGCTGCTAATCAGTCAGATTCAGCAGATCTGGGAACTGGTCTTTTCCAGATCTCCACGAGTGACTCTGATGCCTCTCCCTGGGGTCTAGGGACCATAACGAGAAATGCCAGTCTACTGCACTGCCATAATCATCAATCACGGATGCACTTGTGGTCAACATGAACTCGTGAGACACAAAGAAACACAATGTGATTTTGGTATCACAGGACCACACTTCTAAAAGCCGGGAAGGAACTGGATAATTCTGCTTAGGAGTTAATCTTACGAGGAAATGAATGATATTGCCTCTGTTTATAGCTCTATGACTCCTGCTTGGGCTGAGCCAATCACAGTGCCCTGTTACACACCTGCAAAGGAGAAACGAGGAGATGAGCATGTTATGGGAGGTGCAGCAGCCAGCAAGTCACACACAGGTGGGGCCAGGCACACCTGAGGTGAGTAATGAGCTGGGACAGGATGAGAGAGGAAGAAAGCCCCTGGCAGGGACAGCAGAGGACAGAGTGGAAGACAACAAGCGCCTGGCTCCTGCTGTCTCTCCCTTGTCTACTGCATGCTCCCCGGGCCCTGCTGTGCTGGGGTTCTAGCCTTACATTTCTGAGAAGAGAAAAAACATCCCATCTTGCCGGAGCTAGCTT
>JAPVLO010004541.1:0-14870 GCA_027257055.1 Cephalopachus bancanus | reverse complement strand
TGGGGTTTTCAACACTCCTTTCTCAAGCAATTGATGGAGTAACTACATAAAAGTCTAGCAAAGACGCAGCAGATTTCAACAGCACTCTCAGTTCCTTGGCTTATTCAATATTTACAGCAATCATGAAATCAGTGAGGCAGGGCTCTGGCTAGGGCTCTGGCTCTGCCCCCACAATGCAGCCATTTTAAGGCCCTGGGCTGTGTTCTAAAATCACTACCTTGTGATCTTCCTTGGGCTATTACATTTCTGTGAAAACCCCAAATCCACATACTAACTTTTCCAAGTTATATGGTGAGCCTTAAAGAAGAAGTAGAAGAATGATATATAAAATGTATACCTCTCATAAACTTTAACATATCCCAATTATTGATGGATTCTAACAAAAAGTTGCACGATCTTCCCTTAGATATTTTCATCATAGTCAAAATTATCTTTCACAGTCTATGTTTTATTGCTCATTAAGTTCATATATTTTGTTATTTCTTTTTTAAATTTCTTTTTATTTATTTATCTTTTATATTTTATTTTAAAGATATAGAGTACAATTCAGGATTAGGTATACAAGTGGACATTGTACAGGTAAAGTTTAGGGTATTTTGTTATTTCAAAGACATTTTCTACCAATTAATCTTGATACCTGCAGATATTATATAATTTATTATTAAATTAATGTGTAATATTTATAAAATTGAGAATTGAACTCTTCAATTTTCTTTGACTATGACAATAATTGTATTTCATTTGCATTTATTGTCTCAGACATGTTACAAGTTTTTAATTCTGTTTGTTATAAAATGTGCAAAGGTATAAGTGATTTGCTACATTTGTAATCAGCTGCACTATACATGAAGAAGCAACTGGCTTTGATTATTTGTTTAGATTTTATGTATTTATAAATGATTTGGAGTCATGGTAATAAACCGATGAAACACAATGTCAATGGTACAAGTCAGTAAGGAACACACTCCAGGACATTGCTCTAATCAAAGATTTTATGACTAAGACCTTAAAAGTACAGAAAACAAAAACAAAAACAAACAACTGGGATGATAGTAAACTAAAAAACTTCTACACAGCAAAGAAAACAATCAGCAGAGTGAGAAGACAACACATTGAATGAGAGAAAATATTTGCAAACTATGTGATCCACAACTGCCTAATATCCAGAATATATAAGGAACTCAAGGAACTCAAAAGTAAAAAAAAATGATAATAGCAATCCCATTAAAGAGTGGACAAAAACACGAATAGATATTTATCAAAAGAAGATAAGCACATGGCCAACAGGTATTTGAAAAAATGCTCAATATCACTAATTAAGAAAATGCAAGTCAAAACCACAATGAGATATAATCTTACCCAGTTAAAATAGCTATTATTATTTTAGATAATTTGAAAAATAATAGATACTGGTGACAATGCAGAGAAAAAGGAACTCTTATATGTTGTTAGTAGGAATGTAAATTAGTATAGTCATTATGGAAAACAGAATGGAGATTTCTCAAAAAACTAAAAATAGAATACCAAATGATCCAGCAATCTCCCTACTACATATTCATCCAATGAAAAATAAATTGTGCCGGGCTTGGTGGCTCAACCTATAATCCCAGAGCTTTGGGAGGCTGAGGTGAGTGGATTGCCTGAGCCCGCGGGTTTGAGACCCGCCTGGGCAACTTGGTGAGACCTCATCTCTACAATAAATAAAAAAATTAGCCAGGCATGGTAGTGCGCGCCTGTAGTTCCAGCTACTTGGAAGGCTGAAGCAGAAGGATTGCTGGAGCCCCAGCAGGTCGAGGCTGCAGTGGCTGGGAGCGGCCACTGCACTCCAGTCTGGGTGACAGAGTGAGACTCCAACTCAAAAAAGAAAAGAAAAGAAAAGAAAAATAAATCAATATGTCAAAGGGGCACTTCATGCTTGTTGCAGCACATTAGTTGCAATAGCTAAGGTATGGAATCAGCATGAATGTTCATCCACGGACAAATAGTTAAAGAAAATGTGATATATGTAGCCACAAAATACTATTCAGTCTTAAAAAAAAGAATTAAAACCAATCATTTGCAACAACATGGGTGGAACTGAAGGTCATTTAGTTAACTGAAATAAGCTAGGCACAGAAAGACAAGCTAAAAAAGTTGATCTCATGGGGTAGAGTGTAGAATGACAGTTATCGTAGGCTGGAAAGGGTGTGCATGTGGTAGAGGGTAGGAATAAAGAGGTTGGCTAATGGCTACAAATATGCAGTTAATTACAAGGAATACGTTCTAATGCTCAATAAGAGTAGGGTGACTGCAGTTAACAACAATATATGGTATATCCAGAATAGCTATAAGAGAGAACTTGAAATGATAAATACTTGTGATGCTGAATATCCTACATACCCTGACTTGATCATTACATATCCTATGTGTGTAACAAAATATTACATATACCCCATAAATATGAACAAATATTGTGTATCAATTTTTTAAAAACATACAACAAAAAACAATAGCAAGTTGTGATGGAATATCCACATATCTATTGATTGAAAATAGGATATTTTTGTTTCATATAGGTCACTACTAAATGTTATGTTGATATATATATGTAAAATCTAAGAGGGGAATTCTTGGAATACCAGAATCGAATTTATGACCTGTCTACATATTATGAGGATAATATTTATGAGTGTAGCGCATTTTTGCAGGTGCCTCCAAATTTATTTTTGTGTCATGTTTGCATTTTTATCTTTCTATAAATGGCTACAATTTTTTCAAATAACTCTGCTTCCCATTATATACCAAATTAGAGACATTCAAACTTGGCACATAAAATAACTTTCCTCTATAATTCCACACCTCTGACTTGCTTCGTATTCAAGGTAAAACAACAGCATATGTGGTAAGAAAAACCTTGATCTGCACTCAAATAAATTGTTAATTTTCTCTCTAAGTGATAAATTGATTGAGTGGTTCCGCAATTTAAATTTCTAGCCTTGTGGGAAAAAAAACTGCAATTACTTTTAGTCTTTAATATGGAAAACATTTAAAAAAGAATAAACACTGGCGACTGCAGACTCAGAGAGAACTGCCCTGAATGGGGTCTGAGCCCAGGAATGGAGAAACTCCTTTGGGTCCAGAGGGATACACGGAGAGCAGATACATGGAGGGCACCTCAGGGCAGGACGGAAAGAGAACCGGGCATGAAGGATGAACGACTGATGTGTCCTTTGAATGTTCTCAGGAGTTTATTGGTGTTAGAAGTTATTTGTGGCAAATTATTTCAAAATAGAGTTTATTAGTTTGCTTCCAAATAGGAATTCATGATTGAGTTGTAGCCCTGTGGGAGAAACAGCACAGTTCTGAGTCAGAAGAATAAATCTCCTGCCCCAGCATTGTGTGTCCTTGGCAAGTCACTTCATCTCTCCAGCCTCAGGTTCTCTTCTGTAAAATATGAGGAGCTGACCATGTGCCTCTCTGGTACCTCTATTTTTAACACTCTGGGACCAGTTCAGGGCTGATGTTACTCTTATATTTCCTTTGAAAAGCAACATTGTCAAGGGAGCAGTATCATAAGACTGCAGAAGAATGAGGATGTTAGGAGGGAAGATTTTGACACATTCTCAAAAGCACATAATTAGTATTATTTGCTCAACCTGCTAATTCATTAATTTGCTAAAACATGTTTATTAAACACCCACTGTACATAACCCACAGATATGGAAGCAAATGAGTCCTTTTGTCTTGATCTGTTTTCTGCTTCTGTAACAGAATACCACAGACTGGGTATTTGAAGAACAGAGGTTTATTTCTTAAAGTTATGGAGCCTGGGAAATTCAAGATCAAGAGGATGCATCTGGGTGAAGGCTTCTTACTGTGTCTAACATGGTGGACGGTATCACATGGAGAAAGGGTGCAGGAGGTCACACTAGCACCTCAAGGCCTTTTATAATCAGCTTTATTTCTTTAATGAGGGTGGAATCTTCATGACCTAAACATGAAGGCCTCACCTCCTCCTGTAGGCCTCACCTCCTAACACTGTTAGATTAGGGATTAATGAGAGACACATTCAAACCACAGTACCTCACATCCACCCTCACGGAGAGTGAAATTTAAGGTGTGCAAGGTGCATTCATAAGGCATACATGTTACAAGACAAAGGAGGTTGTGATCTGGTCAAATTGAGGGTGATGGTCAGGGAAGGTGCTTAAGTAAAAGTCCACTAAATACATGTTTGAGGAATTGAGTGGAAGTGGGTAGAGGGAACAGGGTAGTGATTGTTTAGGCAAAGAGAAACTTTATGATCTCTGATAGTGTACAATGCTTTTTTGAGAAGGGGGCAGTGAAGAGAAGTTGAGTAAAGTTTCAGAGAGCATCTGAAACAGAGTGAAGTAAGCTGAAAGAGCTCACCACAAGAGCCTGACTATCCAAGGAAGGATCTTTGTTCAGTAATCTATTGCTACATTACAAAACTTCTGAAAATCGAGTGGCTTGAAACATCAGCAAGTATCTTATCATCTCTTATGGTTTCTTGGTCAGGAACTCAGCAAGGCTGATTTTTCTGGTATGTGTTTCTCAGGTGTTTGCTGCAAAATGTCTACTGAAATGGAACTACAGGAGTGGATCGGTGAGAACTAGCCAAGCTAGGAACCAGCTCGCTCTATGTATTCTCAGAGTTTCCCCATGTACTCTCTCTGTGTAGTCTAATTTTGACTTCCTCATAACAGCAGTCACATGCTTGCTTACATGATGAATCCAGCATCCAGCATGAGTGGACCCATGAGGAAGGTGAAAGTTGCATCACCCTTTCTGACCTAGCTTTGGAAGTCATGCAGTACCAACTTCTTTACTTCTAACAAAGAAAGACACAGACTCATTCAGATTTGTGTCTTTCACAGGTGAATTATTTGACCTTGTCTCTTGATGGGGGGAAATGGTAGGGTTCTAGAAGGGTATGTGATATTGGGGATATTATAAGGCCCACCTTTGGAAAGTAAAATCTGCTGCAGTCTGCCCTCATCCTTCCAATATGCAAAAATATGCTCACCTCCACACAAGATTCCTTGAAAGTCTTATCGTCTCACAACATCAGTCTTAGGATCTTGTAATCTTGATCAATTCCAAGTGCAGCTGAACCTCCTCAGATGTTTCTCAACTATAACTCCTGAGCACCAGTCTCCTTAATCTGTGAACTAAAGAACTCCCCCACCCAAAAGTTAACAGTGAGACAGGAAAAGGATGATCAAAATGGACATGCCTGTTCAAACAGGGGGGTATGTGAGTGACAGACAGCAGTCACTTGGCTGTTCTGAAATCTACCTGAGAATGTTTTGCCAGTTCCTTGATTAAGGTTCTGTGCTTCTTTTTGAGAGAGTTATTTTCCATGGCTCTTGGCTCTACTCCATGGGCTCTAGGTTCTACCTTAAAGTTATTCTTTCATTACCATGGAAAGTAGCTTGTGTTTGCAACTGAATTCTTCTCAGCCTGTGTCCTGCTACAAAGGTTTGAATCCACAGCCCACGTTTCCGTTTTAATTGTGTCTGTCTCAGTGTGTTCAAGCTGGAAGTGTTTCCTTCAAAAAAATTCTCTTAAAAATGTTTGGGTTATCTCTGAATCATGGTAGGTAGAAAGTTTATCTCAAGTCAGAGACCATAGTTTACAAAATAAATTTTACATTCTACACAATATTTATTGACACGGGAAATAGGTATGTAAAGTTTACTAGCATCAAATTATGGCAAGAATAAAAAGAAAGCATGATGGAATGTATAATGCCAAATCCCCCCAAAGACCCCAAAGGAGAAAGCACTGTGTCTGAGAGGCTGAAGAAATAACCCAGAGACAAGGGACGAGACATAGGATTTATTTAGGAATTTATGTACAGGGAAGATGGCCCGGGAGGAGTTGGCTGGACAGGCAACAAAACAAAACAAAACACTCTCAATTGAAAAAGGGCACACAGGTAATATAGCATTTACTTAGGCAGAGTGCGGGTTTAAGTGTGAAAAGGGTTGGGTTTTGCAAAGGGGGGGATTTTTCAAGCCTGGCCAAAACCGAACCCCGGGGGGGGGAAATTTTTTTTATTATAATGAACTAAAGGTAACTTGCCTGATCTGGTCTGAACCACTTGGTGAGGGTGAAGGAGGGGGGGGGCAACTGCCTCAAGGAAGGGTGCGCATGAAAGCTCACTATGCATAGCTGAAAGATGTGGTCAGCAGGCATGGAGAGCACTTTGTCCATAGCCTCAGCATGATCTGTGCCCAGGCATGATGACTAAGGGAAGGGGGAAAGCCAGGTTGGTCACCTCCAGGACCCCCTCAGGGCCAACACTCTGCTTGGGGGGCCCTATCCAGGGTGTGCTTATGCTCCAACTGAGGGGTGTCAGCCTACAGGGTGGCCTTGCTTCCGTAGTTTAAGCGGGATCCCTGAACTGGGAGGTGACTGATTAAGTTGTCACTGGAACAAGTATTAGAGATTGTGGAAACGTTTTTTGGACTCAAGAGGAAAGAAGAGCTACAAATATCATTACAGTGAATGGGGGGGAGAAACACTAAAAACAAAACAAATGTTCAGAACCAAAGACCTGTGCCACCAATGTTCCTAGAAATGACGTTAGCATTTTCTAATTTCTCATATACTGTGCTGGACATGGGGCAGAGAGGGAGCTGATAGCAGTTAAAAGTTTTCCCTTTTGAAAATCAATCAACATGTTCTGAAAACCCACCAGACCAGTTTTGTTTGAGAAAAACCAAATAGCAAAGGACTGATGACTTTCATGGAAATGCAGAAGAGTAATTAATTCACCGACTTACCCAAAACTCTTCTTTTGAAGTTGACAGTTTACAACCCTGCTTGCCGTGCATTTCCTGGAACCATTTGTTCTTTGAAAGATCTGATTTTGCTGAGTACAACCTTGTAAATTCCAAAGAAAATGTGTAATTGCTCAACACGACCCCCTCCCTTACCTAAATGAAGGTATAAGACCCCTCTTCTCCCTTTCTGTGGGGCTTGACCTGGGAGCATTAGCCCCCAGCATAAATAAAATTGCCACTTCCTATAATAGTATGGTGTCACAACCTCTCTGTCTTCCCGCTACATTATTCTGGTGCACGGGCCGGGAAAGGAGAGTTCGGAGACAGTGTGTTCCACTTCCTTTGTCATCGGGGTATGACCTCCAGGGCGATGGGAAGGGCAATTTCCTGGTGTGCAACGGACCTTTTGATCATAGAAGGGGGGCCCCCTTCTGGCACACTGAAACTCGGCTCACAAAAGCACAACAGGGACCCAAGAGGCAAGGAACTGGCATAAGGATAACCACCTGAGGAAAGGACAGAAGACCACCCAACAGAAAGGGTAGGAATAAGGCCTTTGCACATACCTGCCAATGGATGACAGAAAGGGAGCTTGATCCCCTCCTGGAGTCCACTAGTAATCTCCAGTCTGAAGGAAAGGGCTGAAAGGCAGTGGAAGTCCACACTGTCTGAAGATGAACCGTAGACTCCTAGGATTAGGTTGGAGGGTTGAAGAATTGCTATGTGATTGTGTGTGAATGAAAAGATGGTGGGAGGGCTCCACATAAAGTTATTCTGCATTGGGGGGTATACCAACCTGCCAATTGCTAAGAGGTGTCTGAGATATCTTCGCGAGGAATATGGCTGGAGTGGGAAGAAGTGGATGTTTCCCATGCCCCCATTCTCTTGTTTGTGTGTGTCTGTCATTTTGAATCTGCTGAGGAGCTGTTGGGTTATTGTGCTTGTTTGATGGGACATGTTGTCTTTTAAAAATTTGATTGGCACATGTTTCTTTATTCATTTTATGTTTCCCTCCCTTTATTTGTGTGGTGTTTCTCCCAACCCATTGGCACTGTTAAAATTCCTGCCTTTTGTTGTTAAGGTTGTGGAAAAATTGCTGTTGCATATGTGAAGTGCTACCAGTTATCTTGATTTCTTTCCCAGGACCACACCTCCTCCCTTCCTTAGCCTGTGTTCCCCTTCATAAATTCTGAAGGAGTTCATTGTAATCCACCTGTAAATAAACACAGAAATGTCTCTTATATGCTCCTTAGCCTTTTGCTAACTCAGTGCAAGTTAATGCTAGCCTTGGAGAAAATAATTTTGTAATCTTTCTCTGGCAACTAAGGGACTGAATAGACTGTTCTTGCTTTCAAATGCTAAAAGCAAGGTTAGTTGAAAGTAAATCTGTTTCTAAAGGTTTAGGCCTTGACTAAGATCCTAATCAACTGCTTGTCCCTGTAAAACTGTTGGGAAGTCTCTTACAGTCATGCAATGTATGCTAAGTCCCTACTTTATATTGTAATGCTAGATAACACTACTGCTTGCTTTTTTGGCTATGCCTGACTAGCACACCTCTTACAAGACTGGTAAAGCTTTAAATGCTGAATACTTTGCAGGACTTAATAAGGCATGGGGACTGGCCATTCCCACCTGATTAAATCACCTTGTAAGCTTGGTACTTCACCTAAGGGACAGTTCAAGTACTAGGCACATTCTGTGGTACAGAGAGTGAGACCTAATCACTCTCATTTAATTGTCCACGTCTTACAACTAAGGCTACTGTTTAGCAATTCATGAGAATTTTTGACAATTTCGCCTGTTCATTATTAGGAATAAGTAGAAACAGATCATTTTACATCTACGTGGTCTGTTCATTCCAAAAAAGTTTTGTACCAAGCCATTTTGTAGGCATCATTGGAAAGTCAGAGAACAAAAAAGGGGGCTTCAAGAAAGGCTGAGAACATTCGGCTTGGAAGAAGCCATCGGGGTTCTAGGGATTCCTGGCATTGCTGTTTAGGGCTTTATTTAGTTACTTGTTTGTTTTAGAATTCTCCTTTGAGGAATAAATTGCAAATGTTCAGAACAAATTCTGGGTTTTCAAGAAAAGTAACAAAGGAAATGTATAATAATCTGTACCCTCAGGGACCCCAATGGGACAGATTTTAAATAATTAAAGCAAATTAAAATTATGTGGTTAAGATTTAAAAATAATAATAATAAGTGCATTACTAAAATCAAATTTGAACTTACTACAAGGTAACAGACGATGAGATTTGGAAAAGAAGCAAAACTATCTGGCAATTAAAATCACTTTGTAGACCTAAAAAAAAAAAATAGTCAAAAGTTCTGTATGCAGAGTCATTTAAAAAATTTATTTCACTACCTTGCAAACAAGATTATATCCTATAGAATATTAAATACCAAGCTCCAGATGTTTACTCAGGACTATGAATACCAACCTTCCAATTACAGAAAGTTTCTGAAGTTCTTAGAAACTGAGACATTAAAAAAAAAAAAAAAAGGGAGAAGAACTCCAAAATGAGCACCAGCCAGAGGAATAGTAAACAAGCCTATTGGCAGTTGCCACTAAAGGCAAATCTCCAGCCACCCAAAAGTGGCCTGATAAGGATAAACCTGCAAAGGGGGGGTGGTATCAACTGCTATGAATGGGGTCAATCTGGGCACTTAAAGCACAATTGTTCTTGATGGCCTAAGCTCCCAGGACCTTGTCCAACATCCGGACTAAAAAGCCACTGAAAGAGATGGTGTGGCCTCTCCCGAAGGTGGGGGGAGAAACACCTAAGTTGGTGATAATGGCTGTTGATTAAGGGGGGAGGGGCACGGCCCAGTCCAGCGCTCTGTTTGCCATTGCCCCAGAGAATCCTTGGGTCTATATGAATGTGGCTGGGGTCCAAATTAATTTCTTAATTAATATTGAGGTTAAGTTTTTAGCCCTTGTGCTCTTACTGAACTTCTTTCTCCTAAAACCTGCTCTCTAGCGGGAGTTAAATGTGCTCCAAAAGTTAAATGTTTCACCTAATGGTTACTAAAAGGTAAATTCAAATGATAACTGTAAAAGGTTATCTATAAATAAATAAAAAGGAAAACAAAAAGAAAAGGGAAAAAATATATAAAGGTTGTTGGTGTACAAATAAGATTTTAGTAAGAAAACAACAACAAAAAAAGAGAAATATAACAGAAAAGATATTTTTATCTAAAAAGAAATCTTATATGATAAATTTCTGTCCTGTAATAAAGTAAATAGTAATCTGAGAAATTTTCAAAAGGGGATAGAGAACAAAAATAAAATGGTATAAGCATGCCAAAAATGATATGAGGAAAGTTTATGAAAAAAAATACATACAAAAGAAATTCTATAAACAGTCTAGGCATAATAAAATCTTTTCCAGATGCAAGTCTCCAAACATTTTCGGATTTCTCTTCAAATTTTATATAAAATTTACTTGAGTGCCTAGTTCAAATTATAGTCTAAAACAATCTGTCAGGCTACCATTATAGTCCAGAAGTACATTAAAAACTCCAAAGACTGGTACTTGTAAAAAAGCCATAGAACTTAAAGTTTATCATTTAAGTTATGCTAATAACTTCGGGCCTTGTAGTTTTTGTACAAAAGGTAATCAGCTACTACCTAAAATTGCCAAAATGTATGCCTGACTTTATTCATTTTATTGAGCCAGAATCCAGTAATTTCATGCCCACATAACAGTCATACAAGAATTCTAGTCAGTGCCTGCAAACAGTGCCACTGGTGAAACAAATCTGGATGCTTCAAGTCAGGCAGGGAGAGATTTTCCATCTCTGGCTAGGCAGGAACTGTGCCCATTATCAGCTCTGAAGAAATTACAGAAGATGGACCTTCACCCCTTAGCACCCCAGATGATTATGGGGTCAAAAATCTCTAAAGAGTAAATAATTGAGGTAGGGTAGCTAGCATAGGCTAGACATAAATAAATTTCCTATAGGTAGATTTTAGAAGGCATTCAAATGTTTCTACCACAGGCCAAGTGGCAACCTATTCCACCTCTTGACAAATCCAAAGAAAACTCCATCAGATGTAGGACTAGGACAATACAATCTTTCAATTTGCGGTTTAGCTTAATAATCACTAGAAATCCTTTGGGACACAAGTAAACTAAACATAGGTATTTGGTATTGCATCGCTCAGGATCCAAGTCCCTGAAATGGGATTTGTTAAAACTTTGAAATTCTTTAATGGTATGCCTTTTTCCTACACCTCTGAAGGAAATAGAGCCACAAACATAAATGCTCATAAAGAAATGTATTGTCCATTTTGGGGCAAATTTTAATCACAGTTTATAAGCTTATTTCCCTAGACACTTTCTGGACCATGAAAAACTCAAACATCCCAGGGGAGTAAGTGCTGCTAAAAATTGAAGAGAGGAAGGAACCAACCAACAACTGTAAGAAAAGAGAAAAGGACCCTAAAGGTGGTCCTGTCCCTATACTAGTCTATAGAATTTAAATACCTAACTTCTCTATCATGATGAAATCCCTCTATGAAGCCTCAAAGGGGGGTGAACAGGAGCCCCTGCTATGGGAAAAGGCCCAGAAACAGGACTTTGAATGAATTAAACAGGTTTCTCGATTTTTGAGATTCTTTATGAGTGCCACCTCCTTTCATTAAGGGGATACAGGGAGACTTAAAGGAATTAGACAGCCTTACCCTAAAACAGCAAATGCAAGCCTTAGGTTCAGTCCTAAATACCATCAATTGTCAAGTCAGAGAACGATTGCCAATTAGTTGAACTATCGATGCCCATTCTTTTAAGCCAAGTGGTATGGTATGGGTAAAAAAGAAAAGAAATGTGAGCCAGGCTCGGTGGCTCAGCCTGTAATCCCGTGCTTTGGGAGGCTGAGGTGAGTGGATTGCCCGAGCCCGCAGGTTCGAGACCCGTCTGGGCAACTTGGAGAGACCTCATCTCTGCAATAAATCAAAAAATTAGCCCGGGGGTGGTAGCATGTACCTGTTGTTCCAGCTACTTGGAAGACTGAGGAGGAAGGATGGCCGGAGCTCAGTAGGTCGAGGCTGCGGTGGCCCGGGGGCGTGCCACTGCACTCCAGTCTGGGCAATAGAGTGAGACTCCAACTCAAAAAAAAAAAAAAAAGGGAAAATATAATCTCTAAAGCCCCTGTGGAGGGGGCAATTTACTGTTCTTTTTTATAGCAGAATTAAGCTGGCTTCCAGGACTGGGAGTGCACCGCAGATTCGGCACCACCCCTTAAGCTGACCCTCCGGAAAGTCACCAAGCCCAACAGAGGACCTGGAACAAATTTCTCAAGCCCTGCTCTTGAAGCCTGAGGATACTTCAGCCCTGCTTCAGTCTGGAGGCTAGCTGATTGACGCACGACAGAAGACTGAGGATTCAGCTTAAGAACTCAGCGGAAGCCGGGCTCGGTGGCTCAGCCTGTAATCCCACACCTTTGGGAGGCTGAGGTGAGTGGATTGCCTGAGCCTGCAGGTTTGAGACCTGCCTGGGCAGCAAGACCTCATCACTACAATAAATAAAAAAAATCAGCCGGGCATGGTAGTGCATGCCTGTAATTCCGGCTACTTGGAAGGCTGAGGCGGAAGGATCGCCAGAGCCCAGCAGGGCGAGGCTGCGGTGGCCGGGAGCGGCCATTGCACTCCAGTCTGGGCGACAGAGTGAGACTCAAACTCAAAAAAAAAAAAAAAAAAAAAAAAAAAAGAACTCAGCGGACATTACTGATTAGTCATTGTTTTGCTTTGTCAACCTTTATCTATGCTAAACAGTTCGTCATTTTAATTGCTGTAAAACTGACTTTATTTGTTATAGAATTAACAGAGTCCCATTGAACATATTAGAAAAGGGTCTCACTAGCATTTCCACTCTTTCTTATGATAAGAAGTGTTCTTATGCTCTTATGTATTTCGCCTAATTTGGGTGTTTATCACTTTCCTCACACACTCAGCATGTACGTGTATAGAAACTATCTGGCCAGATGTAAGAGTTTTCCATCGTTATTCATCCCAGCCAGAAGTTTGTTCTGGTGGCCAACAAGGCCTGTTTGGTATTGGGCATCTGCTTATGCCACTAAATCTTCTCAATGTACTAGAGGGCTATTTTGGACATATGAAAAGGTTGCATATGCCCCGCTCTCAGCATTATGGAAAGCCCTATGTACCATAGGAATAATCCAGCCAGGATTTTTCCTTCTGCCTAACCCAAGGGGGATAAACTAGGCATTCCCCTTTATGAAGGCCTCAAAACATGAAATGCTCGATCCCTCGACCAAGTTCCTAATATAAGAGGGACCCAGGTTTGGGAAAGATAACAAATGGCCACCCCAGAGAATTATAAATACTTATGGCCCTGCCACATGGGCACAAGATGGTAGTCGGAAATACCGCATGCTTATATATATGCTAAAGCGCATTATCAGGTTGCAAACTGTCTTGGAAGTTGTAACTAATCAAACAGCCACGGCTTTTAAGCTTGTTGCTCAGCAGCAAGCCCAAATGCGAGCAGCTATTTATCAAAACTGCTTAGCTTTGAACTACCTGCTAGCGGAAAAAAGAAAAAGTATGTGGTAAATTTAATAGTCCTGACAGTTGTTTTGCAAATAGATAATAGTAAAGTTATAACTGATATAGCCACCAATGTTAAAAAGCTTGCCCATGTCCCGGTGCAAAAATGGCAAGGCATGAAAATCAGCAATTGGTCTGAAAACATGTTCTCAGGTCTAGAAGGATTTAAGCACATTATTGGATCTGTAGTCCTATGAGTGGAATCCTTTCTTGTCCTCCCTTGCATAGCCCCAATAATTATGAACGCCATTTCTAAGTTTGTGGAAATAGTTGTTAAATGAAAAGCTAAGGATGATGCTCTTAGCCCATGAAGGGTCGAGCAACAAAGAGGGGGCTGGTAGCAGTTAAAAGTATTCCTTTTGAAAATCAGTCGACAAGCTCTGAAAATCCGCCAGACCAGTTTTGTTTGAGAAGAACCAAATAGCCAAGGACTGATGACTTTCATGGAAATGCAAAAGAGTAACTAATTCACACACTTATCCAAAATCCCTATTTTGAAGTTGACAGTTTATAACCCTGCTTGCCGTGAACTTTCTGGAGACCATTTGTTCTTTGAAAGATCTGATTTTGCTGAGTACAACCGTGTACATTCCAAAGAGAATGTGTAATCACTCAACATGACTGCCCTCTCTTACCTAAACGAAGGTATAAGATCCCTCTCTTCTCCCTTTCTGAGGGGCTTGGCCTGGGAGCGTTAGCCCGCCGAGTCTGCCAACGTAAATAAAATGGCCACTTCTTATAATAGTCTCGGTGTCAAAACCTCTCTGTCTTCCCGCTACACATTCACATCCTTTGCATACTGTGGTACAGGCTGAGAAGAGCTTGGAATGCGTGTCCATGGGTGACTGAGGGAGGGGCGCAACAGCACACCTCTGAGTAACCAGAACATTTGTACCTTCTTGGGAAATGCAGTCACTCTCATGGCCATGGATACAGTTACAACCATTGAGTTAAAGGAATGGTTACAAATCTGACTAACCTCAGAGAATACATTGGGGAAATAATATAAGCCCCTTTAAATATCTGGACAGCGAGACCTCATCTCTACAATAAATCAAAAAATCAGCCAGGCGTGGTAGCGCATGCCTGTAATTCCGGCTACTTGGAAGGCTGAGGCGGAAGGATGGCCGGAGCCCAGCAGGTCCAGGCTGTGGTGGCTGGGAGCGGCCACTGCACTCCAGTCTGGGCGACAGAGTGAGACTCCAACTCAAAAAAAATAAATAAATAAAAATAAATAAATATCTGAATCTGGATGTGCAGTAGTAAACCAATGGTGTGTGCATAACAGAAAATAACAGTCTATCTGGAAAGCCTGGAGGAATTTCTCCCTGTGGGAGTTCTTTTTAATCATCAGAACAAAATGGGGCCAATTAGGAAAGATTTTACACAGAAATGCCTTTGTGCATGTCAACTGGCAGTATATTGTAGTTAATAAAGGGGTATCACTCTTAGGGGTTAATACTGTACACTGACTACTTTTTTTTTTTTTTTGAGTTGGAGTCTCACCC
>JAPVLO010004540.1:12500-14831 GCA_027257055.1 Cephalopachus bancanus | reverse complement strand
TGTGTTGCTAAAAGTACATGTTGCAAGTTCTTTTCACATCCTTATTAATTATGGATACAGTTAACCAGCATTCCCCCCCTGGCTTTCTAATGTTTAAACCTGACTTTAGTGATGTGAGGTAGACAAGATACTCCCACTTTCTTGATGAGGAAACAGATGCTCGCTTGATGTGTCTGGGATCCCAGGGGCACATTTTGGTAGGGAAAGGATACTTCTGGCTTCGGTTCTGGGCTCCTTCCAGTTCCTCATGGCTTCCTTCCTGACAGATTTCCATCTGAGATGTACCATCTCCAGTGAACACCTGTTGAATGTCTGCTCCATGTCAGGCGCTGTGGTAGGTGCCTGGAGAAAATAATGAGACACTGGCCTGTCCATTCGACTTCCCAGGCCAGGTGGAAAGATGGACAAGAATATGGAGTATTTCAGCAGAATGTAATGTATGCAATAACAATAATTGATACAAAGTGTTACAGTTGCAAAGCAAAGGGTGGTGATAATAGATACAAAGTGCTGCAGTTGCAAAGCAAAGGGTAATCATAATAATACATACAAAGTGTTACAGTTGCAAAGCAAAAGGTAGTGATAATAGATACAAAGTGCTGCAGTTGCATAGCAAAGGGTGATAATAATACACACAAAGTATTATAGCTGTAAAGTTAAAGGAGTGCTTCCCCATGGCTGAAGAAATCACTTGGAGGAATTGTCACTGATAAACTGACATGAACAGTTGAGCCTGCAATATGGATGGGGGTCTGTCAGCTGGAGAGAGGGGGAGACACACTCCAAGAAGCAGCAACGCAATCACAGCAAGGCCAAGTTCATGGCCAGCAATGTGGGAAAGTCGTTTATGTGTGGAACATTAAGAAGGAGAGGTTGCAGAAGAATTGCCTTAGTGCACAGGGACCAGGCATACGTAAAAAAAAAAAAGAGGAAAAAAGAAAACTCCAGCTCTTTTCAAGCCTGCTGTTCTCACAGTCTGTTCCAGATCTCAGGTTAGATTTTGCTAAAACTGGGTAAGTCCTGATGACACCAAGTTACAGAATTCTGATGAATGTTTGAGGCAATCACAGAGTGAGAGTGGCTTCTACATTGTAAAGCATTTTTCAGATTTGACCAACTTTCACTGATATTTTAACTTTTATTGAAAACAGTTATATATTACAATGGCTTTTTAAAAAACCTCTCCAGAAAGTGGATCTCAGCTACCCTGGTTCTCATGGTATAAATTATTTCTCCGAGCTAATGAGAATATAAAGCTCCACCCTTTTTTCTAATGTAGATGTATTACTTCTTTTGTTATTTCTGTATTTCACTCAGAGGATGAGGTCTTGACATATATTGGCATGTCTTTATTTTCCTTTTTTTCTAGGCACGGTGCTAACCATAAAGTAGACACTCTGTATTCTCCAGCTATACAGAATTTCCATTTATACCCCTACTTGAGCTAATAAAGAGTGTGTAGCACTGAGAAAATTCATTAATTGGGGTCATGTTTGTTCTATGATTATCAACTAACGCAGTACACACTCGTTTAAACTTAGGGCTCAGGAGTTTATGTTAGTCATGAGTGTGTCTCAGTGAGATACAGGTGTTTACAGCACTCTGCAAGAATATGTGCCTTTTCCACTCTAAGGAGACCACAGGAGGACAATCAGCAAAGGGAGGTCTGTGCATGTGTTGGGCATGGGTGGTCCTCAGCCTTGCCAGTCGCGCCTCTGTGTCCCCCAGTCTCCCTGAGATGAGGAGCCCATGTCCACCATGTCTCACGATGGAGTTCTGACCAGTGAGGAGCCCTAGTCCACCTTTGCTGCCTGGCCTTCCTAGTGCCTCAGTCACAGGCATGGTGGGCCCCGTGTCCAACTGGCTAGCAAACCTCTGGTGTGAATCTTCTCATTTTTCCTCATTGACTGATGGAGACAGAAAATCCAGTGAAGAACGCCAAGGAGATTCCAGAGCAGAAGTCGGCAAAGGGCCGCATGGTAAATAGTTTATCTGTATGGATGATGCAGTCTTCATATCTGTTGCAATGATCCAGCTCTGCCATTTGCACTGTGAAAACAGCTGTAGACAGTGTGCGCACAAATGAGCATGACTGTGTTCCAACTAAAGTTCACTTGCAAAGACAGGCAGTGGCTGGATGTAGTCGGCAGACAGAAGTTTGCTGGTCCCTGACCTAGAATATGGCGGCGCCACAAGAGACAAGGATCTGGGATCCCTGAGTCACTGCATGGGATATCTCTAGCCAAACACCAGTTGGAATGACATGAAAGAGAAATAAAACTTTACTTTGTAGCCGGGCTCGGTGGCTCAGCCTGTAATCCCGCGCCTTTG
>JAPVLO010004540.1:0-7500 GCA_027257055.1 Cephalopachus bancanus | reverse complement strand
GCGGTGGAGAGTGAGTCTCTCCATAGGCCTCCCTGCTTCCAGGCTTGCTCCCTGCAGGACCTCCTATGCCGATTTCCGGTGGCAGGACTGAGAGCCGTTCTTTCACCCAGTGCAGTCAACATGGTCAGATGATCATCACAACAATGACATCTACCACATCCGCAGGACTCCATCTGGGCCAGGTGGAGTTTAAAGCACCCAGTGGGCTGGGCGCAGAGACTCAAGCCTGCAATCTCAGCCCTTTGGGAGGCCAAAGCGAGAGGACTGCCTGAGCCCAGGGGTTCGAGACTAGCCTGGGCAACTTGGCGAGCTCTCATCTCTAAATACATTAAAAAATTAACTGGGCATGGTGACGCATGCCTGTAGTTCTGGCTACTCGGAAGGCTGAGGTGGATGGATCGCCTGAGCGCAGCAGGTTGATAATGGGGTGTCTGTGAGTGTGCCACTGCACTCCAACTTGGGTGACACAGTGAGACTCTGACTCTAAAAAAAATAAATAAAAAAATAAAGCATCTAATGTGCATTCACTCATTGAATCAACACCATAGTTTCACAAAGTGGTGATTTTTAAAAAAAATTCTTTTCTTCTTTTTTTTTTTTTGAGTTGGAGTCTCACTCTGTCACCCAGGCTGGAGTGCAGTGGCATGCTCACGGCCACCCCAGAGTCGAGCTGCTGGGCTCCGGCAATCCTTCCACCTCAGCCTTGCAAGTAGCCAGAACTACAGGCATGGGCTACCACACCTGGCTAATTTTTAAAATTTATTTACTGTAGAGATGAGGTCTTGCCAAAGTGCCTGGGCTGTTCTCAAACCTGTGGGCTCAGGCAATCCACTCACCTGGCCTCCCAAAGTACTGGGATTATAGGCTGAGCCACCGAGCTTGGCTTATTTATTTCTTATATATGTATGTATGTATTTATATTGACATACTTGGTACTTTTTTTTTTAAATGCTAGAGTTGCAGGGCCCCATGTGAAGACTTACTGCATAAGTCTACTGTATGAAGGTGGGGTTTGTGCTTTCCCGGAGCCCTCTCTCTCCCTGGTAGTGGACATGGTACCCAATGGAGGGTGTGTGCCCATTATCCCTCCTCCTGCCCTTGCCCCTTTAGCAATGGCCGGCGTCTGTTGTGCCTGCCTTTGTGCCCACATGTCCGATGTTTAGGGCACGCTTATGAGTGAGAATATGAGTTTTTTGTGTCTGCAATAGTTTACTCAGAATGATGGTCTCCAACTGCATCCACGATGCTGCAAAGGACATGACTTTGTTCTTTACAGCTGCATAATATTCCATCATGTATATGTATCACATTTTGTTTATCCAGTCCACCTTCCATGGGCATCTGGGCTGGATCCATGTTCTGGCTACCACAAACAGTGCTGTGGTGAAAATACAAGTGTGGCTGTTTTTTTGGTCGTGCCATGTGTGTTCCTTTGGGTATATTTCCAAGAGTGGAGTTGCTGGGTTGGGTGATAGCTCAATTATTAGTTCTTTGAGAAATCGAGGCAGCTATTTTGATTTCCCTCTCTTCTATTTTAGAAGACAAAATGGAGGCATAGAGAATTTAAGAGACCCATCCCGAGTCACATAGTAAATGTTTAAGCTGGGTTCAGAGTCACTTCTTGAAGACCATTCGCTTCACCCTTTGATGATTTGGGGTGAGTGGGTGGGGGAGATACTGCACTTAGCAATGTGCCGGGAGTGCCAAAAATGTCTGCACTTTTTAAGAGCTGTTAAGAGATGTCCGTTGTCATCAGAAGTGTCTGGACGCTGATGGGAACCACTTTGAGCACCTCTTGTAATTGCAGAAGTTAAATGTGACTTGTACTCATCTTATAACCTATTATAATTTTAGTACAGTTTTTTCTTTTCTTAAAATGTGTAAAAATTTTTTTGGCAGCCTCTATATTGAAGAACAGAAGCTCTGTGCTTTTGAGCTCCATTTAAGCTCAATTTGTTTCATTCATTCATTCATTCATTCATTCACTGAGGAATGCATTAAGGAAGTACTGATTGACATTGCCAGGCAATGGCCTAGGTGCTGAGGATATGGTTTTTAATGAAGTAGTCAGGATCCTTGGTCTCTTACGCATTTTTTTTTCTTGTAAAGGGAGATAGGCAATAAAGAAAGAAACACTGAAAAGCTAGATAAAAAAGACTTGAACAGAATTGAACATGGTGGTTGGAAGAGCCTATTTGTGGCCATAGCTGAAAGCCTGGAGGGAATGCAGCGGGAAGACGGGAAATAGGGGATGGTGAGCCTTTTTGGTACAGACGGTTGTTGGTGCAAAAGTCCTGAGGAAGGAACAAACTTGTAGGTTTGCAAACAGCATGACTGAAACACAGCTAAGGAAGCAAGTGACTCATAGGGAGGTTGGGGAAGAAGGTTGAGTCCTGCAGGCCTTTACAGGCCAGCATGGAGAGTTCGGATGGGGGAGAGATGTGATGATCTCATTTCTGCAATCTCACTCTGGCTCCCAGTGGAGAATGAATGGATCAGAGGGTAGAGGCAGGCCGTGGCAGAGAGAGGCGGAGAGACCAGGGGCTTGGGCAGAGTCATGAGAAACGAAATAGAGAGAGGCAGGGTGAGTGTTTATTTATTTACTTAAATTTTATTTCAGAGCCGGGCTCGGTGGCTCAGTCTGTAATCCCGTGCCTTTGGGAGGCTGAGGTGAGTGGATTGACTGAGCCTGCAGGTTCGAGACCCGCCTGGGCAGTGAGACCTCATCTCTACAATAGATTTAAAAAAACAGCTGGGTGTGGTAGCGAGCACCTGTAGTTCCAACTACTTGGAAGGCTGAGGCGGAAGGATTGCCGGAGCCCAGCAGGTCGAGGCTGCGGTGGCCGGGAGTGGTGACTGCACTCCAGTCTGGGCGACAGAGTGAGACTCCAACTCAAAAAAAAAAATTATTTCAGCAGCTTTAAGGACACACATGATTTTTTGGTTACGTGGCTGCATTGTATAATGAGAAGAAGTCTGGGTTTTAAGTGGACGCTCCCACCCCCTACCTGTGCACATTGGACCCGTTAGGGGATTCTCCATCCTTCCACCCTCCCCGGTCTCCGATATACATCACAACATCCTCCGTGCCTTCGCAGATGCCTAGCTCATTTCCCTCTTGAAGTGAGAACACACAGTGTTTGGTTTCTTGTTCCTGTGTTACTTCCCTTAGGATAATGGTTTCCAATTCCAACCAAGTTACTGCCAAAGACGTGCTTTCATTCTTTTTTTGTGGCCGAATAGTATTCCATGTTGTATATATGCCACATCTTCTTTATCCACTGATCAGCGCATGGGCATTTAGATTGATCGCTCGTCGTTGCAATTGCAAACTGTGCAGTGATGAACATGGGCATGTGGCGCCTTTTTTGTCTGCCAGTCTCTGCTGCTTTGGGCAGATATCCAATATTGGGATTGCTGGATCGAAGGGCAGATCTACTTTTAGATCTCTGAGACATCTCTATACCGACTCAAGATTCTATTTTAAATCCCGGCTGAAAAGAAGCATAGCTCTCCGAGAGTTGTCACCTTCCATCAGGGCCCGGGAGCAGACAGGAAACCAGGGAGGGTCCCATTCCTCGTTCCACCTGTTGCCACCCTGCGGTGTGCATGGAGCTCTAAGGTGGCTGCTTCCTGTCAGAAAGGTCCAGAAAGAACAGTCCTGGTGCTAGTTTATGCTCATAATCAACAGAGATGGAGCCATGAACCAGAGCAGGCCACGTGGGCAGGAGGAGGTCTGGACCTGCACTTGAGAGGCAAGCATCACCAGATGCTCCGGGGGCGATTGCTCACCACTCCCAAAACCTCTACAGGTCATGCAGAATGCTTGGCCCAAGGGCTTCCGTGTTTTTCCATCTCCCTTCTCATTCGTCTACACTCACCCCAACTGCTTTATCCCGGGTAGTCCCACAGGAACCATGTTGAGGGTTTCAGAAACACACTTGTGTGTAAGTTGCCACAAATTAAGAAGGGTGGCGGTGGAGACAGACGAAGTGTGTGTGTGTTTCTGCACGAGGAGTTTCTAGGTCGTTTCAGCCCTTCAGACTCTGGCTTCCCTTGATGAATAGCGCAGATGCGGGTGTCTGTGGGTGTGGCCTGCAGGGCTGCTCTGTCTTGCAATCATTCTGACAAGGTCTTTCCTCCTGGCCCGGGTCTCTGGAATAATCTGCAGTGAAGAAGCAGGTGGGACTTTTGGGAAGCGGTTGTACAGCTGCAGGGCTGGAGAAGGCAGGTTCAAGTTCACAATAGGGGCTGTGGGACATGTCCCAGGGCCAAGTGTCTGCTCTGGTGCTGTGCGGTGGGGGTTCACAGCTGAGATGCCCAGCCAGCCTGCTCAGACTTTGAGTGACCTCCTCGTCAAGTCAGGGCTGGAGTGAGTGAGCTGGGCTCTGTGAGTAGTTTGCTTTTTTGTTTTTTTCTGATTGCCAGTTAATAATTGATCAGTGTGGAAAATATGGGAAATTCAGGAAAAAACTGTGACTAGGGCAGAAAATATGATTTCCCCATTATCAACCACTCTGTGTTTTGTTTATTTCCTTCTGGGCTTAAACGCTTTCCTCTTATGCATCTCTTGTTTCTTCATGGAGCTGAGTTTACACCGTACATGCAAAGTTTTCTGGTTTTTTTTGAGTTGGAGTCTCACTCTGTTGCCCAGGCTGAAGTGCAGTGACATGATCAAGATGGTCACGACTCAAGGGCAGCCTTAAACTCCGGGGCTCAGGTGATCCTTCCACCTCAGCCTGCTGAGTACCTGGGACTGTAGGTGTGTGCCACCATGCCTGGGTAATTTGTTGCATAGACTGGTTCCGAACTCTTGGCTTCAAGTAATCCTCCTGCCTCAGCCTCCCAAAGTGCTGGAATTGAAGATGTGAGCCACTGCGCCCACCTGGATGTACAAAGTTTTATCCTTTATTTTCCCACCTGCCTTCATCTCAAAAGTCCTTTTGCATCATATTAAACAGTCTTGGTGATGTGTTCCTCTATCCTTCAAAGGTAAACAATTGGCAGGAGCTACTTGACATTGTGGATACCTTGATGACCAATCCAAACATGGTCTTTCATCTGCAGGGAGTCTTCAATCTGGCAACAATATGAAGATTTATTTTCACCTGTTATTTCTCCATTGTTTTTATTTCTAATCAAGCTTTTGTTTTCTCAGCCATCAGAATGCCACTAAGGTCTGTATATGAGGGGGGGGACCCCCCAAAATTCAAAATTTACTTATAAAAAATTGTGCATTTATCTTTGCATGCTTAAGCTTCAGTCACCTTCAAATTACTCTCCGTTTGATGCAATGCATCCATTGAGATACTTTTCTCACTGCTCAAAACAGTTTTTGAACTCATCCATTTTGGTGCCTTTTAGTGCTTCTGCCGTTTTTTGTTTCACCTTTTTCTCATGGGCAAAATGTTTCCCTTTAAGGACTTTTTTCGTCTGGGAAACAAACAAAAAAATGCAGCTCAGGCCAAGATCAGGTGAATAGGGAGGGTGGGGCATGGGGTCATGCCACTTTTGCTCAAAAACTGCTGACCACTCAGTTGTGGGGGCAGGTGTGTTCGTAAACAGCCCATCATGAAATGGACAAACATGCTAAAAGAATCTCAAAAAAAAAAAAATCACTGAAGTCGAATGCAGCCTCTTACCAAAACGCTAGCTGGCAGGTTGATGGAGATCGGTTCTTAGGACACTCACCTAGCGGCGGAAGCCTATATGTGTTGCAAGAGGCCTGCCTTTGGAAAAATTGTTCCACTTTTTTGCTCTTCTCCCGTAAATGTGCACTGTAGGAACACCCCTCAGTTTGCCTACCTAACCTTCCATCTTGGCACCCAGAAGCTAAGCAGAGACCACCATGTCCCTTCTACAGATGAAGACATGACCTCAGGGAGGAAATCAAATTTGGTGGTGAAGAACTGAATCTAGAGGTGGATCTCATTTTGCGCCAAGCTTCCATTCTTCCTCTAAATAAGCATCACTTGAGCACATATCACATGTACAGTGCGCTGCTTGAGCCTGTGGGTCTTATGTCAGAACTGCAAGGGTCTCGGGTAAACTCCTTCTCGCCAAGGTGTTGGCCGATAACAGCTTAAGCCCTCGGGTGCTTCCAATTTCAAAAACTTCCCCACCTACGAGGTCAAGGCATTGGGAGTGCCTCAAACTTTCTTTAATCTGGAATATCTATGATTCACACATCGTTTAATTTTCTCCCTATCCCAACCCAGAGCATTGGCTAAGAGCCGGGCTTTGAAATGAGGCCACTTGGATTCAAACCCGGACACCACGACCTAACTTGCCGTGGGGACTGGGGCGTATCCCTCCATCTCTGAACCTGTGTCCTCCCCTCTAAACCGGAGATGTTCATGATACCTTCCTCACAGGTTTGTTGTGAAAATTAGATGTCATGAGACACATGAAGTGCTTTGCACACTCCCTAGCACGTGGTTAAGCAAACAGAACATGTACTTGCTTGGTTGTACTTATTAGTTCTACCAATGGCAAGATGAACGATCTTTGCTCATTAGTTGACACCATTGAGACAGCAGTTCAGAAGCAGCTGATTCTTCTTCCTTATAACTTTGGAAGGAGATGTGTTTTAGTATTCCTCTTTAATATTCAAGGAGAGTGAAATACAGAGAGATGACCCAACTGGCTCCAATGGTAACCAGGCCTGTTTTGGGCCTTGTGCCATTTTTGAGGGTGGAGCAGTTGGCGAGTAAGGGTGTTAACGCTCTCAGAATGCACGCACGTCTGGGTGAGGCACTGGACAGAGGATGCTGTGGTTTACCAGATATTCCCACCTGGAACCCCTGGCTCCAGGGGAGTGAGGAGACAGTGCTGGAAAGGGTGCTGCAGACGTGTGTCACCCACAAAACCAGATTTCAGTGCCAGCCGTGGGCCGGGATGTCCCACCGTGGGTGGGTGGTCTCCATGGCCACACGGAAATTTCTGAAATTCCCTTAGGAGTATAGTTCAGTTGACTTTGTTTCAATAGCACTGGGGGCCCAAGTGTTTTTTGGTGATATGCTGTTTGTACAGTGGTAAAGAAGTCTGAACCTTGAGGGTACCCGTCACCCCCACCTGTGCACATTGCACCCCATAGGTGACTTTTCATCCCTCTCCCCCTTCCAAAACTCCCTCTTCTGAGTTAGCAACATCCATTGTGCTATTATTCTCTGCGCCTTTGCAGACCCTCGGCGTAGCTCCGACTTCTATGTGAGAAAGTGCTGTGTTTGGTTTCTTTGTTCCTGTGTTACTTAGGGCGACGGCCTCCAATTCCATCCAAGTTGCTGCAAAAGACATTATTTCATTTTTTAGTGTATTCCGTGGTGTAATCTTAAACAAGTAGCTGAAGGATGTGTCGGTAAGTTAATCGCCCCTGTGACTGTGTGCCTTTCTAATCACTGAGGGACTCCTGGGGAGGAAAGAAAGCAAAATGGGCTTTCCCCCCCCTTACTGAAACGCCCACCAGGACTGAGCAGCCTGGGCAGCACTGTCGTGGGAGGA